>JANAVB010010791.1:1333539-1418539 GCA_029216955.1 Iris pallida
ATTAGAATTTTACCTAACATTGGGTGTCTCCAGAGTGTTACTTGTTCTTCCTTTCTTTAACCATGAACTGGGCCCACTATTTTAATAAGTACTTCCTTATTCCATGCATAACATTTTCTTATTGCATCTGCTTCTTATTTTTTTATTCTTTTTCGTGTGGTGAACGAGAGGAGAGCCCGGTGCAGTAGTCGAACCCGCGGCTGGAGGTGCACTCGGCCACAGAGCTTCGACTAGCTAGGGAGAGTTATCCTTACTACTGGCAAGGTTGGGCGATACGATACTGTCGTCGAACTGACTGCTCCAACATTCTGCAGTGCACCCGTCTGTGTAGCCGGTGCCGGGGGTCCAGAACGGGGCGGAGTGGTTGCTGGAGTAGGCCGCAGTAGCTAGTGACACCCCTCCGGCGCGGGATCACTAGAATAGTACGTTTGGAGGACTTGGACTGGTCTACCTGGTGGTTTGATGCCCCTCTCGTGCATCTACACGCCTGGCCGTGCGTGTTGGTGCCCAGGCGGGATGACATGGCGTGCCTATCGATGACGACTTCAAGCCACGGTGATAGGACAACTCCCTTGTGGGGGCTGCCTCGTGGTGAACTCGGACTGCACAACAACGGCCATGTCTCTGTTGTAATTCCACGGCGAGGCCGATTATGCTAACGCCAATCGACAGGAATCCTCGCACGGCTCGCATGTTCATGATTGAACAATTGACGGGGTGGTGAACGAAAATGTTGGTGGTGGGGTGAAGATATTGTATGTGGTGGTCGATGGTGTTTCCCTATGTTGCATGGAGGAGGCCGGTGATAGTTAGGTAGGTAAGAGGGAAGGGGACGATATTGGTATATCAAGTGAAGATGATGAAAAGGAAGAGTTGGAAAATGGCACTGCGGCTAGGGTTTCCTTTCCCTGGTTGTTGTTATTATATAGGCAGTTGAGTTATTAGAGTCTATGGGCTGCTTTGGGATAACCGGCCTTAGGGTTTAGGTTTTGTAGGATGTTCTATAAGAGCACAGCTGCTAAGCTACTACTTAATATACCTACACTATATTAAGATAGAAATTTGAATAAACAAAATGCATGCATATAGCAATTAATAATCCAAATAATTCATTCTAGAGTATTTAGTTGCGTAAAATAATAAATAAAAATTTTATAATGCTTGCTAAAAAGACGAAATGACTTAATAAAGAAATTAATTACGTGGGAGGGTCTATTGGCTGTATAATGTTTATATACAAGCCAATTGATATTTCGAATGACTTAAACCCAGCAGAAATTTAAATACCATAGATATCTATTCGTCAAATAATCAAGAAACTTATAAAAAATTAATTCAAAGAAAATATTTCTAAAAATTCCGGGAAAAGGGGTCACAGTAGCCGCCCTGGCCGCAGCAGCCCCGGAGCAGACAAATCCGACTTCGTTTCAAAAATCCCGTCGTGACGCGTGAATCGCGCAGTCAGAATTCATGTTCCTGAACAGCAACTTTGTGTGTATTTTCTGGACGATTCGACCGTTGGATCGTCGAACTATTTTCTCCGTTGCAGTCTCGGTATACAGCTCTACCTTCACCAAAAAAATTTAGCCATTAATTCTGTCATTTGCTAGGTTAAATTTGGCCACCAATTACCCGAATAATTTTGACAGTTTCGTGGTGCCAACTTTGTAGATTTATTTCTCCGCCAACGTAGCTCTGTTTAGTAAGACACCAATTCCTGTGCACAGCTGGTATAACCCTTTTCTTATGATAAGAATTTTGTTTCATCGTGAGGTCGTTTGATTGGATGAATTTGATGCCAAAGTTGGTCGTTCGAATTCATAAATTTCAACTTGTAAAATTTTAATTTTGGACCCGGGACTCTGGATTCTAATTCTGACACCACTAGTGGACTCATGGTATCGTTCTGCCCCAAATTCATATATAGTTTGCTAGATTGGTGGACATGGGACCCGACACGTATTTCGGTGTAAATCGGGTCCCATATTCCGGTTTGATGGGTCATTTTAAGATTGGCTCATCGGAATCCAATTCTGGATATACCGTTAGGTTCGTATTGTCCTTCTGGACTCGTTGACATATACTTTGCTAGAATTAGTGGACTTTGTCTTTGGCACGCATTTTCGTGCAAACCGGATTCCAACATCTGGGTCAACGTGTCATTTTGAAATTCATATATAGTTTACTAGATTTGGAGAACATGGGCCTAGGTACGCATTTCGGTGCAAATCGGGTCCCACAGTCCCAGTCGACGGGTCATTTTGAGATCGGCTCATCGGAATCCAATTCCGGATGTATCGTTGGTTTCATATCGTCACTCTAGACTCGTGAACATATAGTTTGCTAGATTTTGATGACTTTAATACCTACACGAATTTTGGTACAATTTGGTCCAATATTTTAACCCAAAATTGCCATTTTGCCCCCGTATCCATAATTGGACTTATTGATAGTATATCTTAGCTATTTTTCTTATTTCGGGAACGTTGGTGATGTTTGTTTCAGTATCCGGAGATGTTCGTGGAGACCCCTATGTTGCTACCATTCTTGGACTTGACAATTTGCCTGCGAGACATCATCGGATTATTGCTTCACTACAGGCAAGATACCTTGCCATACTTTTTCTGTTTACATCATTCATATCTATTCTTGTGTTGTTAGTTGGTGATACTGGTAGTGTTCGTCCAAGGATGACTTGGGTGCTATCGATGGTGGTATCGATGTTATGGGTGCGTGCGTGTGACTTAGAGTTAGTAGACGTACCTAGAAGGGTGAAGTTATCCCGAATAACTTATATGACTTGTCACGAGACATTACACGGTACTGTGAGTGAGGATTCATTGTGTTGGCACGAGCTTATGCATTCGACTGATCATCGATGGGAGCGGTTCGTCTATCGGTACATATAGAGCTAGATGATGTCTAGGTTAGAGACTCACATTGAGATATGGATTGTCTGAGTTGTGGATACGACTTGTACATTTCCTTGTACGAAAAAGGCAATCAGTTGGCGTATGGGACAGACAGTTATTTTATTTTAGCCTCAGTGTGACTCAGTTATGGGCGTGGTTACCATGAGACATACATACACTAGGGATATGTCCGATAGCGGCCACTAGCTGCGCTAGGTACGGTCGGAAGGTATACTAGTACATATATGTTTACATTAGCTCGTGGTTCGATGTCAGTCCGTATTTTAACGCAAATTCTTTATTCACCTACCCATACGCTCCAAAGTCATCTTCAACATGCATTCACATAGAATGGTTAGTTCGTGTACCTATGTCGGATCGTATCATGGGACAGTAACTTATCATGGGCTGGTATGATATTCATTGATCATGGTTGGTCAGAGATATGGTTTACTGATTGATGATTGGATATTGGACCGTGTTATGATTCGGGTTGGTTTTTTTATTCAATTCATATTATGGCATGTATTTTCGTATCTTGCTACGTCTCACTGAGGACCTGGTGATCTCTCCAGATATTTGCTAAGAAGTTAGTACAGAGTAGCTGGACAGGTATTGTGTGATGCACTGATGTTTCAGGTATATATATGTTTTCTCTAGTATTTCATTTACTCTTTCCTGTATACATTTACCTTTATTTGCTTCATGTTGCTATGTAGCCTATTATTTGCAAGCTTATTCCTTTCTCGAGTTTGCTCGAACATGTATATTACTGGGTGGCTAACTTTAATATTTTATCTTTATTCTTGATATTCGTTTCGTTACTGTGGATTAAGATATAGATGATAAATTACTTTTAGTACCATTGACAACGTAGTACGTCTAGGGATAAGTCCATTAAATTGGAAACTTATCCTAGATCATATTGCTCGCTTATCAAGTTCTTGTATATTTTAGAACTGGGGTGTGACATATTTTTGTGGTGGCCCATGCAGGTCTAGATAAATCGTTTCAGTTATGTTATTGTACTGAACGAGCATGCATTAGGATATATATTAGAACCACAATCCACTACTACTATTGAAAATTCCTTCGACTTCTACTGTCGCCCTTGAAAATTCGTATTTATGCTCAATCATGCCATTCTTGAATTCCTATTTATGAATTCTTGACTTTCCTCCATCGGAAGGAAGAACATTTGTGTTGATGATCATTTTGTCATTATCTTATTATTGATTGCAACTAAGACAGATAGAATATTTCATAGGTGGTTATTTAGGGTATGTAGAAGGTTTGGATAGACGTCACTACTAGATGTACCGATACGATATGAATGACAATTCTATCGAGGTTTAGTTCCTATAGGAAAATCCCTCGGGTTGAATGATTTGCTGAGTCGCAAATTAGTGATTCGACAACATTATGTAAATTATCACATTGAGTCAGAAAGTTTTACCTAAAGGATATAGTAACCCATGCTTGACAGGACTACGTGACTAGCTAAGGTGGGTAGGCTTGTATATACACTCCACCAAGATAGGATATGGAATTGAGTACGATACCAGCTTAACCCCAACAGAAAACACGAGGATCATTAGACTAAACCATGCCGCCCTTGTCTAGGCTAGCCTAAGTTGGAATAGAAGTTAACGTGATCCATGCGGGTTGATTTGAAGAATATGAAGATTCCTTGATCATAAAGGATGGGATGAGTACGAATACAACTTGAAGGAAGATACATTTGGACTTTTGATTAAAGAGCACAAACCTGAAGGATGGTAGAAAATAGAGTCTGAGGATTCTGACGGGATAAAACAAATTGATAGAGCATGATGATCATGACTAGATATAAACTTTGGAGTTATATTGTACAAAAAAATTTGAAGAATTTTCACGTAGAGGTTATAAAAATCATGAGTATGATATAATGGGAAAAGAAATTTTCTTGGATAATAAGGAATTGTCCTAGGATGATTAGGTATCAGGCAGAAATGTGATCTAGGAATAGGTAAGACTAAGTTAGACTAGTCAACCAACTCTATATTGGATGAGTCAAACCTTGAATGAACTATTGGAGATGGGGACTGAAAGAATGACCAATAGAGTTAGACTATGATAGAGGTATTAGATATAAGTGCTTACTTGACCAAGACTCAAATATTTCCTAGCAGATAGTTAGGCGTGCTTATGGGAACGTATAATTGCTTATGGATAGATAAGATAAATCATTGGTTATGCTGTTATTGGATATAAATTAAGGCTCGTAAAGGTATAGCATGGAGTTTCAGGGTTGATCAAGTTTAAGAATTGATCATGGTCTTCGATGACTAATCGTAGCCAAGGATCTAGGAATAAAGTTAGAACCGTACCTTAAAAGGTAGACTAGTAAACTCTTCGTTGATGCAAGATAGTTAGAGACCCTAGAGGAATGATAACTGGAACTTTGTATTGGGTATACAAGAAGAGATAATTATAACAAACAGTACATTTAGTCTGAATAAATGAAAATAGATAGGATTGAGATTTCAGGAAAAGTTATCGAGACGATGATTATGACCATGATTATCTACGATAATATAAAGAGGATTACAGAGAGAACTATACCTTAAGCAAGATCTTGAAGTTGAGATCCAGATAAAGAATGAGGAGACTGTCCCGAGGAGATAGATGATACAAAATTTATGATAGAAAGAAACAAGGAAAGAAGTTGATATGAAAATTATACCATGAAGCCTTGTAAGCACCTGACAAAGATTATGGCATGAGATGAAAAGAAAAGATTTCAAGATAGGGAGGTGGAGTAATCCTAAATAGATTGGTAAGTCGGATCTAGAGTAGAATTGTGCATAGTGGATGATACATTTCAGAAGATAAAGATGTTTTATAAGGATGAAAGAGGTTAATAATTAAATGTCGTATGTTTTCGAGGATAGAGAATATTGTGAGCAGTCTGATACTGAGTTAGCAAAAATTATAATTAAGAAGAAATAGAGTGTACTAATAGAAAATGGATGATACTCAGGACTTTCAAATACTATGAGTTTGATTCTGGATTAAGATTGGCTAGCCGTATTTGAGGGACCACATGTTATCCTAAGAACCTGATAGAGAGGCTAAACTATAGTATGAATTGATATACAATTACCTCAGCCCGCTGGATTTTCAGAATATTCTAAGTGACTGGAAGATTATTGTTTTAGACGTATCCATATTCTTTCATTTTCTACTACTAAGCTCGTAAATCACGTTTGCGTGATTTAGCAATTTTTATCATTATAAAAACACGATTAAGAAGACCCTATTCTTCCCTAGCCATGCCTTGATTTTAAACCAAAACCTTGATTTCACACCTCTTCTGCCTAATGATCATATTACCCTAAGACGCCATTCCTTCCTTCCAAATCCCTAAATCAAGTATCTACCTAGTCGTACCTTATTCTTATGGAAAAAAAAATCTGGAACTTTTTAAAATTTTCCTTAACATGATATGTAACTCCTCTGTTCACAATTCTCCTAAACTTGCCTCCTTACTATGACCCTATGAATCCCTTTATGCCACCTCGCCCTAGTTATGTCCATCCGAGTCAATATCTTCTAACAAGTTGAAACTCTAACCCATATAGGAGTAGCACTGAATTAATAGTAATCCCCTTGTAGAGTTATTGACCAATAGTTCCATGATAGTACCTAAGTTACCTTAGATTTGTGTAGACTGTAATACCTAATTTTTCGTATTCCTTCCAAAACCTTGCTGGTAGGATCATGACCATGGCCTAGTTGTTGCATTTATAAAGCTGAGGTGCATTTAGAATTGAGTAGGATATACACCCTAGATATTAGTGGCATCAGCATCCCACATGAACCATATACGACTAATCGTACTTGACTCATTTAAGATATTAATCTTCTATCCTTTTATACTATGCCTTAATGTAATTTCGAAGACGAAATTCTCTAAGGTGGGTAGGTTGTAAGCCCCCTAGATTTTAGGATTTATTTTAAAAATTTTAAATGAATTATTTTCAATAAATATTTTATTATAATTAGTTTTGATCATTCAATATACTTTTCCATGACTTTGATTTTTGGAGCGCCAGAGATGTCAATCTCTTGAAACGTCCTTCATGAGTTTTGATCTAGACAAATTTATCTTCATTTTGATATACTATGTCCCACTCAAACTTGTTCTCTTGTATTCTATTTACATCGCACAACTTTTGGTCAATTGAGGCCAATTGATCAACTATCAAAAAATATGGCCCAACTTCCAATTTAACTTTGGGGCTCGATATCGGTCCAACCTAATCTACCCAATATATGGTTTTAACCTATTTTGAGCCTTCTATGCACATGTCACTTGAGTGCCATCCAATTGAGCTCTCGTATGCTACTATTTCATCAATGATTATAAATGACCAAATTTGTAGTCATGACCATACCTAGCCCAATCCTGATCCAACCTAACCCAAATGAACCTAACCCAAACTACTTATGACTCCTTCATGACCACCCAAACACACAACACCACACAACCCTCTACAAAACACCAAGCACCATAAGCATGACAGTACCCTCGGACCAATGGATAAAAGCCATTCCAATGAACCCACATTTTGGGTAAGTCCTCAACTCCCTTCCATCCATGCACCCTAGTTTTGGACAAACCCAAAGGAGGCTCATTTAATGTGATCCATCTCCACATATTATTTTCTAGTCATACCACATGACTTAACATATGGGTTAACCAACCTCACACTCAACCTCTCTCATTTTAAACATACACCTCCCCCTTTCTATACATGGCCGACCAAACACCCTTCATTCCCATTCTACTACCGCTGTGTCATCTCTTCCTTACTCTCTCATGCAAAGTAAAACCTAAGGTATCTCCTCCTTCCCAACTCCTCCCACGACTTCGAGACATTATACAGTTTGTAGACTAGGTTAGAATATAGTGTACTAGCTAACGTTAAAATTTGAACGTTAAAGTTCTAACATATAGTTTTTAAAGGTTTTTTTTTTCATCTATATATAGTATCACACACACTTGTTTTTTCCATCATACACTACACTTGTTTCCTTCACCATATTCATAATTTTATTTCATTTTTACTAGAAACCAGACGGTGAATTCTATTCAACACAAAAGAAATTCAACTAGCCAGACTCTACTTCGAGGATTGTCTCCCACCATCTCTTTCTAAGATATTTTCCATAATCTACTACCAAACTTGATTTTCAGCTCTCTTTCTAAGCTACGTCTTGTTCGGAAGTTTGTGACAATGGATCAAAATTTATCAATAATTTGCTATCATTAACGTGTATTAGATGGATTATCTTACCAACGAGGTAGTACTCATCTTTCCACTTATCACATTAGCTAGTTTACGTAATATTATTAGTGATGTTTTTCCATCTGTTATGAATTTAGAATAAGGTGGTTTTTTAAAGATACATTTTTAATAGTAGAGAGTGAAGAAACATGGAATTTTATTGTTCAAAGTAAGTTAAGTTCATCTTGCATTAAAATTTATATCAATCCACCAGAACCAAATAACGACACAACTATCACTTCAAGTAGTCAACTTTTTTGTAATAATCAAGATTTAATTATGGTCACAGTTCTATAAACAAAATTGAGGAGAACGTTGATACTGGAATCAGTGATGTCGACGATGAACACAGTGATGATATAATTGAAGATTTAGATTTGTTGGAAAACCATTTAATTCTCCTTACGAATTTTAGAAATTTTATTAGTGACCTAGAACGTAGATATAATTTTAGTTATTCATCTAAACATAACAATCCTATAAGCCCCTTGGATTTTAGGTTTTCTTTAATTTTCAATAAATATTTTATTATAATTAGTTTTGATCATTCAATATACTTCTTCGTGACTTTGATTTTTGGAGCGCCAGAGATGTCAATTTCTCGAAACGTCCTTCGTGAGTTTTGATCTAGACAAGTTTATCTTCATTTTGATATATCATGTTCCACTCAAAATGTTTCTCTTGTATTCTATTTATATCGCAAACTTTCTGGTCAATTTAGGCCAATTGATCATCTACCGAAAAATATGGCCTAACTTTCAATTTAATTTCGGGGCTAGACATCGGTCCAACATAATCGACCCAATATATGGTTTTGACATATTTTGAGCCTGATACGTGCATGTCACTTACGTGCCATCCAATTGAGCTCCCACATGATACTATTTCATCAATGATTATAAATGACTAAATTTGTAGTCATGACCATATCTAGCCCAATTTTTATCCGACCTAATCCAAATGAATCTAATTCAAACTACATATGACTCCCTCATGACCACCCAAACGCATAAAACCACACAACCCTCTACAAAACACCAAGCACCATAAGCATGACACTACCCTAGGACCAATGGATAAAAGCCATTCCCATGAACCCATATTTTGGGTAAGTCCTCAACTCCCTTTCATCCATGTACCCTATTTTTGGACAAACCCAAAGGAGGCTCGTTGTGATCCATCCCCACCTATCATTTTCTAGTTATACCACATGACTTAACATATGGGTTAACCAACCTCACACTCAACCTCTCTTCTCTCTTATTTTAAACACACACCTCCTCCTTCCCATGCATGGCTGACCAAACACCCTCTATTCCTATTCTACTACTGTTGTGTCATCTCCCTCTTCCTCACTCTCTCATCCAAAGTAAACCCTAAGGAATCTCCTCCTTCCCAACTCCTCCCATAACTTCTCCTTCAATTTTTTTCTTTACCTCCTCCTTCATTACTTCTTCTCCTTCCCCTTCATTTCTCCACCTCTTCCCCCATAACCCTTCACCAAGCTGCTGCTACATCTCCTTCTCCTTCTTCCTCTTCCTAGCCACTGTTATGGTCCAGCCTCACCCCCGGTGCAATGACGTGCAGAGTCGCACAGTTTTACGCCTCTTTCCCGCGCACGAGCATGGCGCTACTCCTCCCGTACCGTCGGCGAAGTCCTGGCGTCGCCCGCTACTGTGTGAGCCGCGAGCCACCCTACATGCCTTCCCGCGTGCCCCCTCCCTATGGCAACGTCGTACGCACACAGTAGCAGCACTTTGTGTGCACTTTTCCGCCCACGCTACATGACCGCCCTCACCGACGGCCACCACTGGTCGCCCTTCACCGTGCTGTGGCCACGCGCTGCCCGTGCATGCCTCCGCGTGGCAGCCGCCCTGACCACAGCAGTCCCGGAGCAGATGAATCTAACTTTATTTCAAAAATCACGTCGTGACGCGCGAATCGCGCAGTCAGAATTCATGTTCCTGAACGGCAACTTCGTGCGTGTTTTTTGGGCGATTCGACCGTTGGATCATCGAACTATTTCCTCCATTGTAATCTCGGTATATAGCTCTAACTTCACCTAAAATTTTAGCCATTAGTTCTGTCATTTGCTAGGCTAAATTTGGCCACCAAATTGCCCGAATAATTGTATTTATTTTTAACAGTTTTGTGGTGCCAACTTTGTAGATTTGTTTCTCCGCCAACATAGCTCCATTTGGCGAGCCACCAATTCCTGTGCACGGTTGGTATAACCCTCTTCTTATGATAAAATTTTTGTTTCATTATGAGATCGTTTGATTGGTTGAATTCGACGCCAAAGTTGGTCGTCCGAATTCATTATTGTCAACTTGTAAAATTCTAATTTTGGATACGGGACTCCGGATTCTAATTCTGACAACACCAGTAGACCCGTGGCGTCGTTCTGCCCCGAATTCATATATAGTTTGCTAGATTTGGTGGACATGGGACCCAACACGTATTTTGGTGCAAATCGGGTCCCATATTCTGGTTTGATGGGTCATTTTGAGATCGGCTCATCGGAATCCAATTCTGGATATATAGTTGGGTTCGTATCGTCCTTTTGGACTCGTTGACATATACTTTGCTAGATTTAGTAGATTTTGGCTCTGGTACGTATTTCAGTATAAACCGGATTCTAACGTCCGTGTCAACGGGTCATTTTGAGATTCATATATAGTTTGCTAGATTTGGAGGACATAGGTCCACGCATGCATTTTGGTACAAATCGGGTCCCACAGTCCGGGTCGACGGGTCATTTTGAGATCATCTAATCGGAATCCAATTCTGGATGTATCGTTGGGTTCGTATCGTCATTCTACACTCGTGAACATATAGTTTGCTAGATTTTGATGACTTTGATCCTCATACAAATTTTGGTGCAATTTGGTACAACGAGGACCATATTTTGACCCAAAATTATTATTTTGCCCCCGTGTCTAGAATTGGACTTATGGATAGTATACCTTAGTTATTTTTCTTATTTCGGGAATGTTGGTGATGTTTGTTTCAGTATCCGGAGACGTTCATGGAGACCCCTATGTTTCTACCTTTCTTGGACTTGACGATTTGCCTGCAGGACATCATCAGATTATTGCTTCACTACAGGAAAGATACCTTGCCATACTTGTTCTGTTTACATCATTCATATCTATTCTTGTGTTATTAGTTGGTGATACTGGTAGTGTTCGTCCAAGGATGACTTGGGTGCTATCGATGGTGGTATCGATGTTATAGGTGCGTGCGTGTGACTTAGAGTTAGTAGACATACCCTGAAGGATGAAGTTATCCCGAATAACTTTTATGACTTGTCTCGAGATATTACACGGCACTGTGAGTGAGGATTCATTGTGTTGGCACGAGCTTACGCATTCGACTGGTCATCGGTGGGAGTGGTTCGTCTATCGGTACATATAGAGTTAGATGATGTCTAGGTTAGAGACTCGCATTGATATGTGGATTGTCTGAGTTATGGATACGACTTGTACATTTTCTGGGGAGGGAAAGGCAATCAGTAGGCATATGGGATAGACAGTTATTTTATTTTTGCCTCACTGTGACCCGATTATGAGCGTGGTTACCCGGTTATGGGCCATATATACACTAGGGATATGTCCGGCAGCGGCCACTAGTTGTGCTAGGTACGATCGGGAGGTATACTAGTACATGTATATTTATATTGCCTCGTGATCCGATGTCAGATCATGTTTTGACGTAAATTCTTTATTCACCTACCCATACGCTCCAAAGTCGTCTTCAACATGCATTCACATAGAATGGTTAGTTCGTGTACCTATGTCGGACCGTATCATAGGATAGTAACTTATCATGGGCTGGTATGCCATTCATTGATCATGATTGGTCAGATATATGGTTTATTGATTGATGATTGGATATTGGACCGTGTTATGATTCGGGTTATTTTTTTATTCAGTTAATATTATGGCATGTATTTTCGTATCTTGCTATGTCTCGCTGAGGACCTGGTGATCTCTCCTGGTATCTGCTGAGCAGTTAGTACAGAGTAGCTGGACATGTACTGCGTGATGTACTGATGTTTCAGGTATATATATGTGTTCTCTGGTATTTCATTTACTCTTCCTTATATACATTTTACCTTTATTTGCTTCATGCTGCTATGTAGCCTATTATTTGCAAGCTTATTCCTTTCTCGAGCTTGCTCGAACATGTATATTACTGGGTGGCCAACTTTAATATATTATGTTCATTCTTGATATAGATGATTAGTTACTTTTAGTACCCTAGACAGCGTAGTACATCTAGGGATAAGTCCATTAAATTGGGAACTTGTCCTAGATCGTATTGCTCGCATCTCAAGTTCATGTATATTTTGGAAATGGGGCATGATATATTTTTGTGGTGGCCTATGCAGGTCGAGTTAAATCGTTTTAGTTACGTTACTGTACCGAACGAGCATGCATTAGGATATATATTAGAATCTCAATCCACTACTGCTATTGAAAATTCCTTTGACTTCTACTATCGCCCTTGAAAATTCGTATTCATGCTCAATAATGCCATTCTTGAATTCCTATTTATGGATTCTCAACTTTCCTCCATCGGAAGGACGAACATTTGTGTTGACAATCACTTCGTCATTATCATATTATTGATTGTAACTAAGACATAATATTTCATAAGTGGTTATTTAGGGTATGTAGAAGGTTTGGATTGACGTCACTACTAGATGGACCGATACGATATGAATGGCAATTCTATCAAGTTTTAGTTCTTATAGGAAAATCTCTCTATTTAAATGATTTGCTGAGTCGCAAATTAGTGATTCGACAACATCATGTAAATTATCACATTGAGTTAGAAAGTTTTACCTAAAGGATATAGTAATCCATGCTTGACAGGACAAGGTGACTAGCTAAGGTCGGTAGGCTTGTATAGACACTCCACCAAGATAGAATGTGGAATAGAGTACGGTACCAGGCTTAACCCTAACAGAAAAATACGAGGATCATGAGACTAAACCATGCTGCCCTTGTCTAGGCTAGCCTAAGTTGGAATAGAAGTTAACGTAATCCACCCGGGTTGATTTGAAGAATATGAAGATTTATTGATCATAAAGGATGAGATGAGTAGGAATACGACTTGAAGGAAGATACAGTTGGATTTTTTATTGAAGAGCACAAACCTGAAGGATGGTAGAAAATAGAGTCTGAGGATTCTGACGGGATAAAACAAATTGATGAAGCATGATGATCACGACTAGATATAAACTTTGGAGTTATATTGTACAAAAAATTTAGAAGAATTTTCACGTAGAGGTTATAAAAATCATGAGTATGATATAATGGGAAAAGAAATTTTCTTAGATAATAAGGAACTATCCTAGGACGATTAGGTATCAGATAGAAACGTGATCTAGGAATAGGTAAGACTAAGTTAGACTAGTCAACCAACTCTATATTGAATGAATCAAACCTTGAATGAACTATTGAAGATAGGGACTGAAAGAATGACCAATAGAGTTAGACTATGATAGAGGTATTAGATATAAGTACTTACTTGACCAAGACTCAAAATTTTCCTAGCAGATAGTTGGGTGTGCTTATAGGAAACGTATAATTGCTTATGGATAGATAATGTAGATCATTGGTTATGCTGTTATTGGATATAACTTAAGGCTCGTAAAGGTATAGCATGGAGTTTCAGGGTTGATCAAGTTTAAGAATTGATCATGATCTTCGATGACTAATCGTAGCCAAGGATCTAGGAATAGAGTTAGAACCGTACCTTAAAAGGTAGACTAGTAAACTCTTCGTTGATGCAAGATAGTTAGAGACCCTAGAGGAATGACAACTGGAACTTTGTGTTGGGTATACAAGAAGAGATAATTATAAGAAACAATACATTTAGTCTGAATAAATGAAAATAAATAGGATTGAGATTTCAGGAGTTATCGAGACGAGGATTATGACCATGATTATCTACGATAATATAAAGAGGATTACAGAGAGAACTATACCTTAAGCAAGATCTTGAAGTTGAGATCCAGATAAAGAACGAGAAGACTATCCTGAGGAGATAGATGATACAAAATTTATGATAGAAAGAAACAAGGAAAGAAGTTGATATAAAAATTATACCATAAAGCCTTGTAAGCACCTGACCAAGATTATGACATGAGATGAAAAGAAAAGATTTCAAGTTAGAGAGGTAGAGTAATCCTAAATAGATTGGTAAGTCAGACCTAGAGTAGAATTGTGCATAGTGGATGATACATTTCAAAAGATGAAGATGTTTTATAAGGATGAAAGAGGTTAAGAATTAAATGTCGTATGTTTTCGAGGATAGAGAATATTGTGAGCAACCTGATATTGAGTTAGCAAAAACTACAATTAAGAAGAAATAGAGTGTACTAATGGAAAATGGATGATACTCAGGACTTTCGAATACTATAAGTTTGATTCTGGATTAAGATTGGCTAGCCATATTTGAGGGGCCACATGTTATCCTAGGAACCTGATAGAGTTATTGACCAATAGTTCCATGATAGTACCTAAGTTCCATTAGATTTTTTTAGACTGTAATACCTAAATTCTCGTATTCCTTCCCAAATCCTTGCTGGTAGAATCATGACCACACCTAGTTGTTGCATTTATAAAGCTGAGGTGCATTTAGAATTGAGTTGGATATGCACCCTAGATATTAGTGGCATCAGCATCCCACATGAACCATATACGACTAGTCCTATTTGACTCCTTTAAGATATTAATCTTCTATCCTTTTATACTATGCCTTAATGTAGTTTTGAGGACGAATTCTCTAAGGTGGGTAGGTTGTAAGCCCCCTAGATTTTAGGGGTTGTTTTAAAAATTTTAAATAAATTATTTTCAATAAATATTTTATTATAATTAGTTTTGATCATTCAATATACTTTTCCATGACTTTGATTTTTGGAGCGCCAGAGATGTCAATCTCTCGAAACGACCTTCATGAGTTTTGATCTAGACAAGCTTATCTTTATTTTGATACACAATGTCCACTCAAACTTATTCTCTTGTATTCTATTTACATCGTACAACTTTCTGGTCAATTTCGGCCAATTGATCATCTATCAAAAAATATGGCCTAACTTCCAATTTAATTTCGGGCTCGACATCGGTCCAACCTAATTGACCTAATATATGGTTTTAACCTATTTTGTGCCTGCTATGCGCATGTCACTTGTGTGCCATCCAATTGAGCTCCCGTATGCTACTATTTCATCAATGATTATAAATGACCAAATTTGTAGTCATGACCATACCTAGCCCAATCTTGATCCAACCTAACCCAAATGAACCTAACCCAAACTACTTATGACTCCTTCATGACCACCCAAACACATAACACCACACAACCCTCTACAAAACACCAAGCACCATAAGCATGACACTACCCTAGGACCAATAGATAAAAGCCATTCCCATGAACCCACATTTTGGGTAAATCCTCAACTCCCTTTCATCTATGCACCATATTTTTGGACAAACCCAAAGGAGGCTCGTTTAATGTGATCCATCCCCACCTATCATTTTTTTAGTTATACCACATGACTTAACATATGGGTTAACCAACCTCATACTCAAATCTCTCTCCTCTCTCATTTTAAACACATACACCTTCCCCTTCCCATGCATGGCCAACCAAACACCCTCCATTCCTATTCTACTACTGCTGTGTCATCTCCTTCTTCCTCACTCTCCCATGCAAAGTAAACCCTAAGGAATCTCCTCCTTCCCAACTCCTCCCACAACTTTTCCTCCATTTTTCTTTTTTACCTCCTCCTTCATTACTTCTTCTCCTTCTCCTTCACTTCTCCGCCTCTTTCCCCATAGCCTTTCACCAAGCTGCTGCTAATTCTCCTTCTCCTTCTTCCTAGCCACTGCCATGGTGCAGCCTCGCCCCCGACGTAATGACGCACAGAGCCGCGTAGTTGAGTGCCTCTTCCCCGCACATGAGCATGGTACCACTCCTTTCGTGCCACCGACAAAGTCCCGGCATCACCTGCCACTACGCGAGCCGCCCTGCACGCCTCCCCGTGTGCCCCTCGCTGTGGCAACGTTGCACGCGCATAGTGGCAGCATTGCACGCACAATGGCAGCACCTTGTGTGCACTTTTTTGTCCGTGCGACACGGCCACGCTCGTCGACGGCCACCACTGGTCGTTCTCCATCGTGTTGTGGTCGCATGCCGCCCATGCATGCCTCCGCGTGGCAGCCGCCCAGGCCACAACAGCCCTGGAGCAGACGAATCAGACTTCATTTCAAAAATCCTACTATGATACGCGAATCACGCAGTCAAAATTTATGTTCCTGAACAGCAACTTCGTGCGTGTTTTTGGGCGATCCGACCGTTGGATCGTCGAACTCTTTCCTTCGATGCAATTTTGGGTCGATGGGTCATTTTGAGATCGGCTTATCAGAATCAAATTTTAGATATACCGTTGAGTTTGTATTATCCTTCTGGACTCGTTGACATATACTTTTCTAGATTTAGTGGACTTTGGCTCTGGCATATTTTTTTGTGCAAACCAAATTCTAATGCTTGGGTCAACGGATCATTTTGAGATCGGCTCATCAAAATCCAATTCTGGATATACCGTTGGGTTCGTATCATCATTTTAGACTCGTTGACATATACTTTGCTAGATTTAGTGGACTTTGGCTCCGGCACACATTTCTGTGCAAACCGTATTCTAACGTCCGGGTCATTTCGAGATTGGCTCATTGGAATCCAATTCTGGATATACCGTTAGGTTCGTATCGTCATTTTGGACTTGTAAACATATATATATATATATATATATATATATATATATATATATATATTGTTAGATTTTGATGACTTTAATCCTGACATGAACTTCGGTGCAAGTGGGTCTAACGACGGACCGTATTTTAACCCAAAATTACCATTTTGCTCATGTGTCCAGAATTGGACTTATGGATAGTATATTTTAGTTATTTTCCTCATTTCGAAAATGTTGGTGATGTTTATTTCAGTATACGAAGACGTTCATGGAGACCCCTATGTTGCTACCTTTCTTGGACTTGACAATTTGCCTGTAGGACATCATCGGATTATTACTTCACCCCAGGCAAGATACCTTGCCATACTTGTTCTGTTTACATCATTCATATCTATTCTTGTGTTGTTAGTTAGTGATACTGGTAGTGTTCATCCAAGGATGACTTGGGTGCTATCGATGGTGGTATCGATGTTATGGGTGCGTGCGTGTGACTTAGAATTAGTAGACATACCCAGAAGGATGAAGTTATCCCGAATAACTTCTATGACTTGTCACGAGACATTACACGGCACTGTGAGTGAGAACTCATTATATTGGCACGAGCTTACGCATTCGACTGATCATCGGTGCGAGCGGTTCATGTATCAGTACATATATAGTTAAATGGTGTCTAGGTTAGAGGCTCACATTAAGATATGGATTGTCTGAGTCGTGGATACGACTTGTATATTTACTGGGGCGGGAAAGACAATCAATAGGCATATGGAACAGACAGTTATTTTATTTTAGCCTCAGTGTGACCCGGTTATGGGCGTGGTTACCCGGTTATGGGCCATACATACAGTAGGAATATGTTCGGCAGCGGCCACTAGCTGTACGCTAGGTACGATCGAGAGGTATACTAGTACATGTATGTTTTACATCGGCTCGTGATCCAACGTCGGCCCATGTTTCGACGCAAATTCTTTATTCACCTACCCATACTCTCCAAAGTCGTCTTCAACATGCATTCACATAGAATGGTTAGTTCGTGTACCTATGTCGGACCGTATCATGGGATATTAACTTATCATGGGTTGGTATATATGCCATTCATTGATCATTGTTGGTCAGAGATATGATTTACTGATTGATGATTGGATATTGGACCGTATTATGATTCGGGTTGTTCATTTTTATTCAGTTCATATTATGGCATATATTTTCGTATCTTGTTATGTCCCGCTGAGGACCTGGTGATCTCTCCAGGTTTTTGCTAAGCAGTTAGTACAGAGTAGCTGGACAGGTACTGCGTGATGCACTAAGGTTTCAGGTATATATATGTGTGTGTGTGTGTGTGTGTGTGTGTGTGTGTGTGTGTGTGTGTGTGTGTGTGTATTCTCTGGTATTTTATTTACTCTTCCATGTATACATTTTACCTTTATTTGCTTCATGCTGCTATGTAGCCTATTATTTGCAAGCTTATTCCTTTCTCGAGCTTGCTCGAATATGTATATTACTGGGTGGCCAACTTTAATATATTATGTTTATTCTTGATATTTGCTTCATTAATATGGATTGAGATATAGATGATCAATTACTTTTAGTACACTTGACAGCGTAGTACGTCTAGGGATAAGTCCATTAAATTGGGAAGTTACCCTAGATCGTAGTAGCTATCATGCTCCCGTCTCAAGTTCTTGTATATTTTGGAACTGGGCATGACAAATCCCCATAAAATTGTATATACTTGTGATTTCCCAAATTGTTGTTGGAAAGTATATGCTAGAGCCATTGGTCACAAAAGTACATTTGAAATTCGTACATTTGAAGCTAGACATACATATTCAGGTGGATTTACATGAGGAAATCATCCACTAGCTACTACTACATGGGTAAGAAATAAAATAATTGGTAAAATTAGAGAGTAAATCCTATAGTCCAGTGCACATTATACATGATATACTTAGAGATCATTAGATACATATATATTATATATATTCCAAATCTTGGAGAGCTAGGGAACTTGCATTATCTGAAATTAACGGTAGTTATGTTGATGCATGTGATACTCTTGAGAAAATATGGTTTTAAAATTATGGAAACAAATCCTGGTAGGAAATATTTTTTAAAGACATTAGGAAATAATGTCTTTCAAGGATTATTTATTTGTTTCAAGACTTGTGTGGATGGTTTTTAAGTGGTTCTTTTTATGATATTAGTATTGATTCAACTTTTCTTACATGTAGATACCAAGATAATTTATTTGTTGCTTGTGCTCAAGATCCAAACTACCAACTATATCCCATTGCTTATTGTGTTGTCGAGAATTAAACTACTGATTCATGGACATGGTTTTTAAAAAGTTTGAAAAAAAATTGAAATTTTTTTGAACGGTGGGATAATATTTCATTTATATCATATAAGCAAAAAGGATACGAGCAAATTTTCCAAACTCTCCCCATTTTCGTGTATTCAACATTTAAAACAAAATATGAAAAGTCAATGTTCTGGTACACAAAAATATCTAGAATGGTTAGATAAACTTGCTCGGTCTTATAATGAGGTTGACGTGAATGATTGGTTCGAAAGAATAAAATCTACATATATGAATATTTTCAATTGGATTGTAGGTTCAAACGATGAAAATTATGATTTTTCCTACTGGATAACTGCTTTTGCACCGTGTTCACCATTAGATATCAACATATCAAACATTGTTGAATGTTCTAATAGTTGGATTAAAAGTTTGCGTGACAAACGAATAACAACATTGTTTGATGATATTGGAGCAAAAATTATAACACTTCACGACAAACATCGAACAAATACTAAAAACATGGGAACAAACTTTTGTCCAAGAATGCTTAAGACTATGGCACACATCAAGAGAGAGTCGCACCACTTTCAGTTGTTGTGTTTTAGTAATATTACTTTTGAAATATAGGATCATGAAACAAGTAGATGTTATGTGGTTGAGCTATACCGTAAATGTGGTACATGTGATCAGTGACAATATACTCTACTACCATGTGTACATGCTTGCTTTGCATGTAATTCTTCTAACTTATCAATTGAAAGTTATTATCATGTTGAATTTTTTGTTCAAACTCTTTTAACTGTATACATGCTATGTATGGAACTAATTCTAATCCCCTACCTCCTCAAAATGAATTGGTAAGAGATCAAATTAGAATACCACTTGTTGGGCGTAGAGCTGGCAGACCGAAAAAGAACCATATCATGATGAGAGAACTGTCGACAAGAGATCTTCATTGCAGTAATTGTGGTAGGTTGGGACACAATAAAAGAAAATGTCCAAACCAACCGAGGCAGTAAATATTGACATTGTAGATTTTTAGAGTAATTATTATTTCTAATTTTATGCTTACTGTTCAAGATTGTAATTGAAGTTGCTAATTTTATGCTTATTATTTTTAGAAATGTGAGATTGTTGCTCATGTATGGGTGGGAGTTGTTGGTCCACCTGATATGTGCCCGTCATTTTGACTAGTCATCTGTAATGACCATTACCAAATAACATGTTAGATTAGGCTCCTTAAGGTTATGGTTGAGGCTAGTGTTAGGAATATGGTTATGGTTAATGTTAGAGTTAAAGTTATCTTAGGCTTAAGATTAGGGTTAAAATAACAGTTTTAGTTTATTTTAAGAAACTGTTAGCGTTATGGTTATATTATTGTCAGTGTCAATTTTGAGGGTTATGGTTATGCTACGCTAAGGAGATTAGGTTTTTTAGGATTACTATTAGGTATAGGGTTAGTGTTAAGGTTTGGAATATGTTATTTAGGGTTACTATTCAATTTAGGGTTAGGATTAGTTTATTTTGGGTCACTGTTAGGGTTAGGATTGTCATAGTTAAGGTTAAAGTTACTAACTCCTAAGACAGAACAAGAACACAATAAAACATTACTTAAATAATTATTTTCATAATAAATTAAGTTTACCGGTTTTCCTTGGATGATATATTCCTATTCTTCTTCCTCTTCAAATGTCTTCAATATTTCAAGATGTTGTCTCCTTTTTTTTTTCCTCCTCTTGAACTCTTCAACAACCTCCTTTTGCAACTCTATTGACTCCATCCTCCCTCTTATGTAAACTCACAACTAGTCTCACTAGTCAGACAACAACCCACCCTTTCTCTCTCTCTCAAAATCTGTTCCCTCCTCTACGACCTGCCCAGTCAAAGACTGCCCCCGTCCCTTTCCAACCACACATTTCATCGGTTAAAGGCCGCTCCCTTCGATTCTCGCCATGCCTCGTAATCCTCCCCTCAGATTCCCATGCCGCATTGCTACCCTGTCTTGAAGAAAGCTACAACCAAAGGAAAAGCTGTTGCCCTGTCGCTGCTGCCTTGCCTGCTACTTGGATAATGCGGCCATGTGCCAAAGGAAAACGTCCTTCGAAGGGCGTTTTCTCCTTGTTTATATATATATTTTTGTCACTGTTTGTCGCCGTTACTTAGGGACGTTAAATGGTAGATTAATTTTGAATTAATTTTTTTTAGAAATGTCCTTCCGAAGGTATTTTATTTATTTATATTTTTTTTACACAAAATGTCTTTTCTATAAAGGTTGTTGTGCTGTATTAGAAATTTATCAAAACTTTGTAATTTGAATGCGAATTCGTAAAAGTTTTATGTTCTGTACGAAATTTTACTTAGGGTCTGCTTGGTAATTGTAAGGTAGCGGTTATGAGGTATTTTTAGAGTACCGGTTATGAGGGGTCCGATTTTGTATGGTTTTTAAGGGTCTGATTGGTAACTGGTGTTTTAATTGGAGTATTTTTGAACCGATCGTTTATGAAAACACCGTTACCAAGCAGACCCTCAAAAACACTCCAAAACCCACCGTTTGGTATGCGGAATACTATATAGCCGAGAATTCTATATTCTCGGAAATCAAATTCCAAGTAATTAAATTCCCTGAAAAATTACATTCCCACATTTGTGACTGTATAAATATTCCCCAAAAAAAAAAAAAAATGAAAAAATGAAAAAAAAAACAATAAAACGAAAAAAAAAAAAAAAAAAACGAAAAAAATCCGACCAAAATACCAAAAAATGACAAAAAGGCCAAAAAAGAGAGACCAAAACGACAAAACCAAAAAACGATTAAAAAAGCGACAAAAACGACAAAAAAGATCAGAAAACAACAAAAGTGAAAAAAAGGCAACAAAAAACGAAAGAAAACAACAAAAACGATAAAAAAAAGGGACCAAAAAATGACAAAAACAAAAAAATGACAAAAAAGAAAGAAAAATGACAAAAAAAAGACGACCAAAAACGACAAAAGACGACAAAAAACACAAAAAAAGGGACAAAAAGGACAAAAAAATAATAAAAATTACAAAAAAAGATAAAAAAAAATAACTACAAAAACGACAAAAAAGACAAAAAAAACAAAATACGACAAAAAACAACAAAAAAGAGAAAAAAAGAAACAAAAACGACAAAAATGACAAAAAACGACAAAAGACAAAAAATGACAAAACCGATCAAAACGGAAAAAAAAGAAAAAAAGAGACGAAAAAACGACAAAAAATAACAAAAAAGAAAAAAAAGACAAAAAGCAACAAAAATCGACAAAAAACGATAAAAAGATACTAAAAACGACAAAAGACAACAAAAAACGACGAAAACGGTAAAAAAAGGACAAAAAGTGACAAAAAGAGACGAAAAAACGACAAAAACAACAAAAAGAAAAAAAAGCAACAAAACGACAAAAAACTACTAAAACGACAAAAAAGAGACCAAACCAACCAAAAAAACGAAAAAACTACTAATAAACGACAAAAACGACAAAAGACAAAAAAAAGATAAAAACCGGTAAAAAACGACAAAAAGTAACAAAAAGAGACGGAAAAAGCAAAAATACAAAAAACGAAAAAAAGACAAAAAAACAATAAAAAGCAATAAAAACGACAAAAAGACAAAAAACTACTAAAACGACAAAAAAGAGATCAAACTGACAAAAAAGACAAAAAACTACTAATAAACGACTAAAAAACGACAAAAGACAACAAAAAAACGACAAAAAACCGTAAAAACGACAAAAACGACAAATACAAAAAAGACAAAAAACAACAAAAAGCAACACAAAACGACAAAAAGACAAAAAAAAAACTACTAAAAACGACAAAAACCGGTAAAAAAGGTGAAAAAGATAAAAAGAGAAAAAACGACAAAAATCAACAAAAAACGATAAAAAGACAAAAAAGAGACAAAAACGAAAAAAACGACAAAAAAGGACAAAAACTACTAAAACGACAAAAAATAGACCAAACCGACAAAAATGACAAAAAACTACTAATAAACGACAAAAAAAGACAAAAGACAACAAAAAACGACAAAATCCGATAAAAAACGACAAAAAGTGACAAAAAGAGACAAAAAACAAAAAAAAAAAAACGACGGAAAGCAACAAAAACGACAAAAATTTCTAAAACGACAAAAAGAGACAATAACGACAAAAATTGAAAAAGAAAAGACAAAGGACAAAAAAACAACAAAAAAGAGACAAAAACGACAACAAAAGAAAAAAAAAAAGACAAAAATAACAAAAAACGAAAAAAAAAACGAAAAAAAGACTAAAAATGACAAAAAGCGACAAAAAATCGATAATAAACAACAAAAATGACCAAAAAGCGACCAAAAAAAAAAGACAAAAAACGAAAAAAAAAAACAACAAAAAATGACAAAAAATGAAAAATCGGTCAAAAATGATCAAAAAGTTGAAAAAAGTTTAAACAAAATTTTTTTTTGTCCGGGCAAAAGAAAAATACCCACCTATTCTTAAGGGATAGGATTTCTATGTTTTATGGATAAACTATTTATCCGGTTATTTATAATTTCCGTGGATAAATTTTTTATAACCCAAACAAACATGGTAATAGATTTCCACCCAAATTTTTGATTATTTATAAGGGCACATCATATTTTGATCAAGGCTATCCCATTTTTAAGTTTGATTTATTTAAAAGTTTGTCATTGAAAAAATTACTCAGGGCTATCCCATTTCTAGGTATAAAAGCCAATTCTTCTATTTTTGCTCTCTTCTTCCTCAACACATCCAAGAAGAAGAAGAACAAGAAAAAAAAAAAAGAAAAAGAAGAAGAAAAAGAAAAAGAACAAAAATGTGGGATGTGTTTTCTTCTCATTTTCTTCTTCTTCACCATTTTCATTCTCACCATCTCCATCAAAACCCTAATTTTCTTCTCATTTCCAATTTAGATGGCACCCAAAGGCTTCTCATAATATGCAAATCCTAATATGGGTGGAAACCCTAATATTGGTGTTCAACAAGTACAACCAAGAAGAACAATAATGGACTTGCTGTTCAAAAGTGTAAACTAGGACTGCTTAATTTTCTGGCAGTCCTACGAACTGATAGGACTGCCAGAAATAGTGGCAATCCTACTTCACAACAAGTGAAACCAAGGACTGCCATAATTTCTGGCAGTCCTACATACAGTCTGGACTGCCAGAATTTGTGGCAGTCATTGGTTTCACTTGCTGTGAAGTAGGACTGCAACTATTTCTGGCAGTCCTATCAATTTGTAGGACTGCCAGAAAATTAGGCAGTCCTAGTCGATGCGAGTTTTTTCGATCATGTTTATTTGGGTTTAATTCAAATGAGTAATTTTTCACTCCAAATAATTCAAATGTTTATTTCTGGCAGTCCTATCAATTTGTAGGACTGCCAGAAAATTAGGCAGTCCTAGTCGACGTGGGTTTTTTTCTATCATGTTTATTTGAGTTTAATTCAAATGAGTAATTTCCCACTCCGAATGTACTTGAGATTTTAATTCAAATGGATTACAAATAATTGAAATAAACATTGTAATATAATCAAAATAAATTGTTAGGGTTTTGGAAAGAAAGAGAAAAAATATTTTGCTTAGGGAGGGAGGAAATGGTGGAGGAGAAGAGGAAGAAGAAGATGTTGCTTAGGGAGGAGAAAATGGTGGAGGAGAAGAGGAAGAAAAAGATGAGCGAAAATAGGGTTTTAGAAGAGAAAGAGTGAAATGTGAAAATGAAACTAAAATTTGGAGTTTGCAGGGGATGGGGTGTGGGGGGTTGGGTTGGAACAGTCCTATGAGAACAGTCCTATGAGTAAAAAAAAGACTGTCCTGAGTAAATTTTTCCAAACCTGAGCTAGTTCCGAATTCCGATCAAAAATTGATGTGCCGTTATATGTTACCTAAATTTTTTCCGGAATAAAAAAAATACCGGGTATCAAACGCCCCCTCGAAAGAAAAAAAAAAAAAAAAAAAAACCCTCTCAAACTCTAGTTCCGAAACCTCCACCGTCCGAATGCCACCAGCAGTCAAGCTCTTCCACTTCCGCCGCCTGTCCACCGCTTCCCCCATCGACCCCGCGTCCCTCCTCCGACTCTGCACCGTCCTCTACCAGCAACAGAACTCCCCACTTCCCGCCCTCCAGTCCCACCTCCGGAAACTCCACTTCCCTCCTCCCACTTCCCTGCACGAGCTTTTCCTGCAGGTGTGCAGCAAGTTCCCCTACACGTGGAGGCCGGTCCACAGCCTCCACCTCCACCTCTCTCTCGCCCACAGCTTCACCCACACGTGCACCACCGCCAACAAGGCCCTCGACGTCTTCGGCCGGGCCCGCAACATCGACCTCCTCTCCTCCTTCCTCCGCGACAACCTCTCCGTCCTCTCCAACAGCCGCAGCACCCTCCGCATCGCCGCAACCCACTTGGGCCACGCCAGGGAGGTCAAGAAGTGCGTCGACCTAATACTCGAGCTCACCACTGATCATACTCCTCCCTCACTCGTCGACAGCCTCAACGTCGTCGTAGCCACATTGTGCGACAGACGCCTGGTGGACGTCGCCAAGGCCGTCGTGTGGAAGGCTGTTGCCACCACCACCGCCACCATCCTCCCCGACGAGACCACTTACGGGCTCCTGGTCCTCGGGTTCTGCCGTGCCGGCGACCTGACGCAGGCGTGCAGGATCTGGAACAGGATGGTGGACTCCGGGCTCGAGCCGGACGTCGGGTCCTACGCAGAGATCGTCGTCACCCTCTTCAAAGCCAACCGGTTCGAGGACGCCATGGCCTTCTTCAAGACTATGAGGAGGAGGCGCTTTGCCGACATGGGCCTGGCTCCGTACAGGGAGGCGATCGGTTGGATGTGCAAGGAAGGGAGGATCACTTATGCGTTCATGGTGTTCGGTGATATGGTTAAGAGGGGGGTCGGGATCGACAATTCCACCTTGGGGGCTCTGGTTTACGGGCTCCTGGCGAGAAGGAGGGTTCGGGAAGGGTATAGGGTTCTGGAACGGGTGGAGAATCCGGACGTTAGTGTCTACCACGGGCTGGTGAAGGGGTTGGTGAGGATCCGGAGGGCCGCGGAGGCTACGCAGGTGCTGAGGGAGATGGTGCGCAGAGGGTGCGAGCCTACGATGCACACTTACATCATGCTCCTCCAGGGGCACCTGGGGAAGAGGGGGAGGAAGGCGAGGGACCCGCTCGTCAACTTTGAGAGCATATTCGTCGGGGGGTTGGTGAAGGCTGGGAAGAGGCTGCAGGCTACCAAGTACGTGGAGAGGATGATGTGGGGTGGGACAGAGGTGCCTAGGTTCGACTATAACAAGTTCTTGCATTATTTTTCGGACGAGGAGGGGGTCGCCATGTTCGAGGAGGTGGGCAGGAAGTTGAAGGAGGTGGGTCTGGTCGATCTTGGGGATATCTTCTTGGTCTACGGAGAGAGGATGTCTACGAGGGATAGGAGGAGGAGGGCGAGAGCCGGCTGTTTAGGGACACCACCAGAGGAGGAAATTCTATCTCTACCATGTGCACAGTCACAATCTATTTGAAGGTAAGAGTTGCTATTTTCTATTCTTAGTTGTTAATACCAATGTGACTAACTTTATGTAGTCTGCTCAGTCGCCCATAAAGAGAGTTCTTGACTTGGCTCAAGTTCTACCGTGCTTGTTAGTAAGCTAAAAAAGGGTAGGACTGCAAATTAGCATAGAAGCTTGCAAGCTTGACTTCAATAATGAGCACAGCTTGAACATGGAAATGGTTCTTAAGGAGCATAGCTTGAACAAAGGAAACTCGGCTTGCGAGCTGCCGAACAAGCTGTACTTACGGCCTAATGAACTTTTATCCTCTACAGCGCATGTAAAATGCACTCAGCTTGACTTACGGACAAGCTATGACTTGCGAAGAAGCTATTGCTAGTTTTGATACAAATGAAGTCCAACCTATGGCCTAATGGACTTCATTTTTGGCCTAGTCGGATTCAAGCTTGAATACAACTTCAAGTTCAAATTGCAAGCTGTATCTTGGCTTGATAATTTTTCAGCTCTAATAACAGCTTGATATATAAGTTAAAGCCATAAATGCAAGGTGTTATATTTTATACTCGTCAGCCCTCACTAGGGCTGTAATGGAGCCGAGCCAAAGTCTACATGGCCATCTAGGCTTATATAATTGAAGGTAGGCTACGTCTTTCCTATCAGAAGAACAAGAACTACTTTACCTCAAGCTGTTGGCAATCTACCAATTGAATTACCAAAACTTAGGCCTGATTGAAAGACTTGTTCTCTAATACGGCAATGTCTACACCTTTGACCTTAGTTTACATCATGGAATCTAGTACCTAACTAAAAACTTTACAGAAGTGAGGGGTCTCATTGCCCCTGAGGTGGGTTATCTAGTTATTTCTAGAACATGAGATGCTCCTAACTTTGTATAGGCTGACTGGTCGGAAGAACTACTATTTCGAGACGCTAACGAAAGTTACCAAACCAACTGAAGTTTTTAAGGGGTGGGTTATCTAGTTATTTCTAGAACATGAGATGCTCCTAACTTTGTATAGGCTGACTGGTCGGAAGAACTACTATTTCGAGACGCTAACGAAAGTTACCAAACCAACTGAAGTTTTTAAGGATTTCTTGTCTCAGGCAAATTGTGGTAAATGGATGAAGCTTGAGAGCCATCTAACTGTGAAAGCTTGTCATCAAATCTACTGAATGTGTCCGAGCTAATATTTTTCTTAGCATTATAAACAAAGCACTACAATGCAGATTAGCTGTTTTTAGCATAGTACTGCATGCCCATGTGATGTCTGAGAACCTTCTAGTGGTTTATGGCCGAATGGAACTATTTTGGTGTAAACAACTAAATAACCGTTATTTGTTGTCTGGTTTCACATTTTGCTGTTGTTATCCTTTGTCAATGAGACAGAAATCAGTTCTGTAGGAAACTTGGGTACAACACAAGTGAAGTGAATTTAGTTTTGCGAACTAGTTCAATGACCATACCTTATATCATCTCCAAATTTCAGATTTCAATACTCACTTTGGGTATCAGTATTTGATAATTAGTATCATTTTCTTCAAATTATTAAAGAACAGGGGAGGACACACCATATGCGAAGGTGTTAGGAATGTGGTACTGACGCGAGAAGAAACAAATCATAAACACACAAGATTTAACATGGTTCAAATGTTCTCTTACGTCGATGGCCGTCCATAAGTTATTTTAAATATTTTGAGATAGTTACAATAACAAGAGATGGGACCCTATTTATAGACAGAGATTAGGATAACCACCGACTTCAGACCAATTACCGAAATATCCCTACTAATGTATTGGTTATCTCATCGGCGAACTAGGAAAGGGATTAACAATAAGGAACCAGATAAAGCTCCAAAATCTCTAGTATAAGGCGGATCAGTCACTCCCCTTGAGTTTTGGGTTTTCTTCCATATAGTCCTTGTTTGTCAAAATGTTATACTACTTGGGAATAGATGAGTATATAAGCAGGATATCTTGAGCTGAAATGTTTAGCACATTAGTGACATTATGGTTGTTTTACAATTGCTTTTTTAACAAAGTCTATCTAATGCCCCCCCCTAAAATTAAGTCTTTAAACTTTTAAGTTAGCATATTTTTGCTCCCCTTTTGAAGTTACTATAGCCTGTTCCCGGGGAAAAAGTTCATGCTCCTCCACTAGTAAAAAATGACGCGATTGTTAAAAACATCTTTTGGCTTGGTAAAAAATGACATAATTATTAATATTTCATGACCAACAATTTCGTCAAAATTGTATTTTTTTTGTCACAATTGACAATTAGTTACCATATAAATGACGAAAGAGTTTCATCGCAAACTTTTGTCATCATTATTTTTGATGGAACAAGGTTTCAACCAAAATAAGTATAAAAGCCACTCGTTGAACGACGATCAGCCACTGAATCCGCATAATCAACATCTGCGTAAGCGGTCAGGGTGAGAAGAGGAAGATTGACAGACGAAGTCCTTGTCAAGGAGATTTCTTTTGGTAGCAAAGAATACACTCAAACATTGTTGAAGTTGAGAGTCCGTGGAGAATGCATGTATTGGCTGACAATACTCATAGCAATGAGACATCTGGAAGACTGACAATTAGATATGTCATCTTCCCTACGAAAGGCTGATAGAAATTAGGATTGGGTAGCAATGAATCACATGCAAAACCAAAAGAGGAGAGCTTCAAGTTTGCATCCATAGGTGTATCGGATTACTTACACCCTAAATAGCCAACATCATGCAGAAGATCCATACAATACTTCCATTGAGATAGAACAATGGAATTACCCCGTCGAGCAACCTCAATTCCCCAAATATAACGAAAAAGTTCCAAATCCTTGTTATGAAAATGAGAAGATAGTTTCTCTTTAATCTTATAAATCCTACTAATACCATCTACAGTAATAAGAATATCATCAACATAAACCAAGAGAATAATGGACCCCTGATGTTGGCAATAGGTAAATAAAGAGATATTAGCAGTGAGTAAATCCAATCGCCTGAACCACCTGATTGAATTTGTCAAGCACGAGGATTGTTTGATCAGCTACAAGGCACCTCGGTGTTTTCCAAAATTGATCTTCGCTCGGATTATCATCAGCTCAAGGTCAAGCCAGACGATGTGCCCAAGTCAGCCTTTCGCACGTGCTCGTACCAGTTTTGAAGTCGGCGAGTCTTTCGTATCAAAGGCTTGCGTTGTGAAGTTGCTTGTGTCTTTGGATCACAGCCCGAGGTGTCCGTAGGAAGTTGCAAGTGCTTTGGATCAAAGCTTGCGCTTTATTGCATAGTAGATTAAACATCGAGCTAGAGTTCTCGAGACTGGACTAGTCCTCTCAGAGGAAATCAGTATAAACCTCGGTGTTTGCGTTTGCTTTTCTGAACTTCTTATTTTGCGCATTTATTTATTAGTAGTTGGATATTGCCTGCCTATATCTGTTTTCTTACTGTCATAATTTTTTAATTTGGTGATTATTATTTCCGCTGCACACACTCACTCTATTCAACTCCCCCTCTAGAGGTGCTTAATGTTCCTACATATATGACATTTAAATATTCATCATGGCTAACGATGTCTTGTGCAGGGATACACATTATGACATGATTTATATGGTATGGTTGATAGCGTTGTATTGAACATTTATGTTTTATAGAATGATATTGTTTGTATTGAACATGGAAGAGAGGATGGTAAGTATTGGTAAGTTCAACTCTGTTGCGTGACACATTCATGATTCTGGACACAAGTATACTATGCCATGTAACTGATCCTAAGGTAAGATTAGAAAGACCACATAAGTTGCTTGCACTCACTACATTCAACGTGTTGGTTTTGTGGTGTCGGTGAGATGCCTCTCACAAGTACGCATCGTACTGATACCCTTCCAGTCTTGTAGGTGCGGAAGTGACTCGGATGTGCGTAGGCGTTGGTGCTTAGCTCGTTTGTCGTTTGAAGCTGTGCAGTCGAAATGAGTTTCTCTTGTTTATAAATGACATAATGTATGAGAACATTGTTGTTGTATATTTCTCAAGTTGTAAGCCTTATGGCATGATTTTTTGTATTGAGAGAGAGAGAGAGCGAGAGAGAGAGAGAGAGAGAGTTATATGTTGTATCATGTCATTCTTGGTCTTGAGCCATTTGTAATAATGTTGTTATTATCAATAAAGAGATTCAATTCACATATCTTGTGTTATTCAACTTTTCTGCTTAGATTATTTCAAATGCGTTGGCTCAGTATCTTAGATGATGTAATCGACCGTTTTGGTGCTTGCCTTGTACAAGTGCAATTTAGCTTGTATGACATCACACATAGTGACGACTTTCGGTCTTACGGGATCGGAACGTGACAACAGTTACCATTTTCGAAGTTGTATATTGATAAACTTACAATATCCAACCGCATTCAAATCTGTTTATTGTGGTTGTACTCTCTAAAGGCAACAAGTAAATAACCAACAATATCTATTTCTAGTCAACGATTCAACAATGTTTAATATTTTTTCATTTAACAATAACGAGAAACAACATACAATATATATTGTCTAAATGTATCAAATATTTTTCTAGTTTTTAATTAAAAAAAAAATAAAAATCAATTTTGGCTTTCCGAAATGAAGAACCCAATACTTCGATATAAAACGACTTAAACCGCTGAAACCACCAGCTGAAACCACCAATAACGATACTCATAGGAAGGGGTATGAAATCAATTCCGATACAGATACTTCAAACCATGTAATGGAGGTTTAACAAGGAAGGTATAGGATTGGAAAACAAAATGGATGTGGTTAGTGTAGAACGCTAGGTTGGGAGCAAGCATATTGATGTTGTAGGTTAAGATGTTGAACATAATTTTGGTCACCTGTAATGGAGTACTTGTTGGAAGCTGCAGAGAACTTCTGGAAGGCCTAGGATAACATAGGATTGGGGGAAGGATTGAAAATGTTGTAGGTAAATGTGATGTGTTCGTAACTGTAATACAACAGAATCAGCAACAAATCAGGCCATCTCTCTCTTAAATGCAGTCATATATGTGGCACACATACATGCCACCCTGTGTTGAGAAACATGTTGCATCAACTGTGGAAGTGAAATACCAATCAGAGGTAGGTGTTACTTGTCTAAGTAGGAAACCTGAGTTCAAGTCATGTTTCCATGTGCCCGTGTATCAGGCGGGGGCTCTAAGAGATTTGGTGTGCAGAAGACAAATACAGTTTTATGCAAGAGTAAATAAATTAAAAGGTTGATGTCGCATGACTATTGAATCTTGCTTTTATTTCCACTGTGATAGCATTACTCATATATTCTGTAAGTGATAACTGCATGCCATGACAACCTTCAACTTCGGTGCTCGTATGCCATGTTCTGTATCTTTAGCACACATGGATTGTTGAATTCTCTTGCACAAATCCTTTTGGTGACACGTAAATCAGTTTAATCCTTTTATTTTATACAAGAGTATGTAGCATACTATGTCATGGGATGGTAGATTTACAAGATCATTGTATCTGGGGTTGAACTGTTCCACTTTTTAGTAGTTTCCTTTCAAGTCGATTCATTCTGTATTTTATTACTCAACATTTTTCATTATTTTTTTGTATAAGGTAAAAATGAGCGTTGTCACTTGTCAATCATACTCGACTTTGAGGAAGTGTCAAAAATACAAAATGTCCAACTTGAGGGGAGTGATGGAAGTACGGGACTTGAATTCCGCTCACATAAAACCGTAATTTGAATCAAATTTTAATATTAAGTCGGCACCTAATCTTGGTATGTATTAGGATTAGTTTATGATTGGTTTTCTTAGGATTTCTATGTTATTTGGGTCTATTATTAGATTTAGTCGAACTTTGATAGTTAACCAAATGTTTGATCTCTCTTTAATTTTGCTAGTGCTTCTTCAATAATGTATGGGCTTTTCTGCATTTATTTATATGAATTCAATCTTGGTTAACATTATTGTGGCTACACTATGTTGTAGTGAAGTGAAGCAAGAAGTATGGAGTTGGAATTGCACTGTCACCTGTATAGATGTAGCATCTTTTGTGACATTTGTGTTCTTTGAGTTGTAACAGGGGGGAATAACGTTGATGGAGCCTTTCTTAATAAAATTCTTCCCATCTGTGTACCAAAAGGAGGAAAATGCAAGCACGAATCAGTATTGCAAGTTTGATTGCCGCCTACTAATTCATGTCATCATTGTACCTAGCTGCTCCTATCGCATCCTTCTTTGCATCAGTCGTGGAGAGATGTGGTCGATGTTTAGCGGTGGAATCACCTTCCTTGTTGGCTCTTCCACTCTTCCCTAAACGGCGCGGCTGAGAATGTTCTCATGCTCATCCTAGGCCTTGTTCTCCTTGGTGTTGGAATTGGTTTCGCCAATCAAGTGAGTGATCATTCTCTTGACTAAACCTTAATGAGTCTTATATGATTATAGTTGCCAATCTAGTAGAGGGCATGGCCATTAATAGAGCTAATTGAGAATTTATATCTTTAACATCCTCTTTACCACTTCTCTAAGTAAAGCTATGCTGCTGCTGTTGTTTTTTTGAAAGCCAAGCTATGCTGTTGTTGATGCTATTATTATATTGAGTTAATTATCCAAATGGTGCCTGAAGAATGTAGTGGTTTACGTTTTGGTGATTGAACCTTTTTTGGGTTAATTTGGTAAGTAACCTTTGCATTTTGGTTTAAAGAGTACCTGAACTTAGATTCCGTTGATATTTTTCGATAAAAATCGATAAAAAAATGGACATGTGATGGTCACGTGTCCTTATTTTTCATAGTTGTTTTTGTCATATTTTTGTTTTCAACTAAGATATTGTTGTTCGAAGAAATTCTACATAAACAAATAGTTTTTGTCGAGTATAAAATGACGGCTCTACAATCAATTATAGCTGACGTATCGGCTAATCATGACCAAAATAACTCTAAAAATAAGACACGTGACCATCACATGTTTTCATCCATAATACCAACGAATCCTGCTAGTTTAGGCACTCTTTAAACCAAAATGTAAAACTTAGGTACCAAATTAACCTAAAAAAAAAGTTCGATCATCAAAATGGCAACCATGACATTCCTCGTGCACCACTTGGACAATTAACTCTATTGTATTATAGTAAACCTCTATAACCTGTCCATAATTGCAGTCGACGTTGCCGGTCTATTTATCAGAGATGGCCCCAGCCCGTTTACGAGGAATGCTCAACATTGGCTTCCAGTTCATGATCACCAATCGACATCCTCGCTGCCAACCTTGTCAACTATGTACTTCTAAGGTTGAGGGGAGATGGGGATGGCGAGTGAACCTATCCCTTGCCATCGTTCTTGCTGCCAATCATCACCATCGGAGCCCTATTCGTCCCCTACATCCCCAATACCCTTATCAAGTGTGGCCGGCAGGACTTCCTCGATGGCAATGACGGTTGCAGTGACGGACATGACTTTCTCAGTTCCTCGATGGTGATGACTTCTTCTACTGCGGCTCCCAGAGTCAGGACCTCATCGTCACCCAGACCACCCAAGAGGACCTCCACCCAGACGACGCTGGCATCTAGATTCCACCTCACCCGCTCCAAGCCCAGAAACCCTAACCATCACCCCAACCCAACCTTCTCCAAGCAAGCCCTCTTCCGTGCCTTCTCCGGAGACCTAGATGAAGATGTCAAGAAAGGTTATTCCTTTGGGTTTGATGACGACATGATTGAGGAGTAGAGGGCTTTCGGGTCCGGGTAAGATTCGGGTTCCGAGGGGGAGGCGCTGGCTAACGATATCTGGACAAGGAACATGGAGGGCTGCAGGCACTAGTGGAGAGATTCAGGGTTAGTCCGATGATTACCAGGATCACACCGGAGATTTGGTTGAGGTACACCGTGGCGACGAGGGTCTTTGCAGACGATTGGGCTGAGAGAGCCATTCCGGAGTTAGAAGGCCGAAAGAGTAAGCTTTTTCTTATGTTTCTTCAATTTCGGCTAAAGTTGGCATCTTTATTAAGTAAAAACATGACACATTAAAAAAGAAGCTGACATCTTTGTTTCAGTCTAGGAAGCACGAGGAGTTCAAAAATTTATACCATATCTGTGTCGCGGTTGTGTCGGGAACGTATCTGACACAACAATGACTTCTTATTTTATTTGATTTCAGTTAAAGTTGGAATCTTTGTTAATAAAAACTCAGAGATGTTCTTCTGCAACTGAGGCTAAGATAAGATATTTTTGACGAACTGAAGTTAAATAAGACTTTGTTTCAATACAAGAAGGATGGGCTATCTGGAAATTTGGTACCATACGTGTCCATGTCTTTGAGAGAGGGGGTGTATGATATTAAAAATTCATCTATGAGAGCACAAATTAAAGGATCTCACTGTGTGCAAGAGAAGATTCTAACTTGTTTATAAATTAGTACTAAGTTAAAACCTTCAGCACATATAACAACCAAATAACAAGATAATATCTGCAAAATAGTGATACAATTATACAAAAGAGAACTCATAGACATATATTACCCCTTTGAGAGTTAAAATCCATAGCAAATCTAGGTACATCATGATAACGTATACCGAAGACAGACAAAAATGAGTCTTTATTCTATTACCAAACTGATAAAAATACAAAAAAAAAAAAAAAAAAAAAAAGGTAAATTGGTTAATAAGAGGCAACCAATAGTTAAATAGGTTGCCTCTTTTCTGAGATAAATAGGTTGCCTCTTCTCTGAGATAAATAGGTTTCGATGATTCATTTTGCTACTAAATTATCAGTATACAAAAACACTATTCACTACTCAATTCTGAACAAAAGAACTACATGAAATTTCTACAATCCTTGTCATGTTATGGGAGAATTAAAACCATGGATAAGAATTGCAAACAAGACTCAGAATTAAAGAAATCAAATAGATTCTTTTTTTCAAGTTCTTCGCTTCTTCCTCCGTTTCTATTATGTACTAGTAAATGCACGTGCTTTGCACGTATAATAACGTATAATAAGAATATTATCCAATTATAGTTAAATGTCTTTTTCTAGCTCATGTGGTTAAGGTGCAATGTATTTTTCTTGTTTGGTTGAGTTCGATTCTCCATGTTGACAATTTTTTACTTTTTTCAACAATTTTTTACATAATTTATTTTTTAAAAATAAAATGGACGGAAGATGTAGTTCCTTTGTACAGAATTAAATTTTATATACAATCCTTATCCTGTTATGTGAGAATTAAAAATGATATAGGTTCATTTGTTTAAAAAAATTGTGGATAACTTTAAATCTTTTTATTCTTTTATATCTCAATTTTATTTAAAAAATCATATATATATATATATATTTTTGGAATAAGGGTGAATTTATTTAAAAAATCAATTTTATTTAAAAAATCATATATATATATATATATATATATATATATATATATATATATATATATATATATATATATATATATATATATATTCAACTACAGTCATGGATCCCTCTTCAAATCTAGCCGACTATAAAGCAAACTGTCAAGTTTTGCGACAACATATGGGTCTTAGCTCTCTGCCAGGGTTTGATAAGAATGCTTATGTTCGACCTGCCGGTACAACAATATTCATGTCAATGCATTATGTACCTCAGATGGAAATCGTCTCCAAAATGTCTCACAACTTTTCTTCATCTTGGCATCTGTATGTGTAGGCCACAATATAATCAAGCACTACAAAGGCTAGCTCAACATGACAACGTCACATCCCAAGAAATCAAACTCATGCTCTTACACCAACGTGGAAGATGCATTTTATGCAACCCTCTCTGGCCATCTTACCTTCTCCAGATGCGAATTGTGTAGTCTCTAGTAACATATCGTCTTCCCATAAGGTAAAATAAATTCTAACCTTTTCAAAGATTTGTAGCTATACATTCTCTAGAATTGGTAACATTGAACTGTTTGCTCAAATCTTTTGAATCCATAGTTATATTTTCTCACATTCCAAGTTACTGCATATCACTATTCTAGCTCTAGCATGTGACATAATTTAAAGTACTTGTTGCAATTTCTTGCGAGATAGCTGAGTCTACTCATGCTAATCAATCAAAAATCCAAGCCACGTTGTAGTGAATATGTTGCAAATGAACAAGCTATGATGATGCAATCATTTGAAGATGTTCCAGGTGACCCTAATCTTGAACATATTGGTGATAATGTCGAACCTACTGATAAATCATATCTTGGACAAGAATTTACTATCCATGTGGATGCTTTGAGTGCTATGACACATATATAAAGGGAGAAAGGGTTTGGTGTCCGGCTAAGTTCAACTTACATGCCTCAATGTATGCTCAAAGGAAGGACATAAAGAAGAAAAAAGTTGAAGGGAGATGCTAGTAAACAAATTGCTCACAGGAGACCAACTAGAGTAGGATGCAAGGGAAAATTGGTGATTGTGCTAACTGAGCATGGTGCATGGGTTGTCAAAAAATTTATTGAAGAACACATTAACCATGCTCTAACAAGTGCGAGAAAAGTAATGAAGTACTGGTCTCATAGTCGGCTTCACCAAACAGATACAAGTAGAACCTCGTTTGAAAATTTTGATGGGAGAGGAATGAAGCCTTATGTAATAGCAAAGGTTACTAATGTTATCAATGAATATCCAGATGGAACTATTACTCCACAACAATACCCTGATCAACTAAGTGTCCTTCGAAAGAATAATATGGGTCGAGACTGTGTAGCAATTATTAATCATTTTCAAGACAAAAAAAGTATCCAAACTTTTATTTTGCAATGGAGTTGGACATAAATCATATCTCAAAAAGTGTTTTGGGTGGACAGGAGGTCGAGAATTTATTACGTAATTTGGGGATGTCATTGTTTTTATGTCACGTATAAGACCAATAAATTCTCATTGCCTTTTTCTTGGCTATTTATAAGGGCACATCAAAAGTTGATCATGGCTAGTCAGGATTGGGGCTAGCCAATGCTTGAGGAGAATTTACTGGGGCTATCCAAATTTTCTACTCATGGGGCTGTCAAAACCCCACACCCCCCCAAAGCCCAAATTTTACCCTTATTTCTAAATTTCACTCTCTCTCTCTTCCAAAACCCTAGCTTTCTTCTTCTTTTTCTTCTATCCATCTTCTTCTTCTTGTTCTTCTTGTTCTTCTTCTTCTTCTTCTTCTTCTATCCATCTTCTTCTTCTTTTTCTCCACCATTTTCATTCTCACATCTCCATCAAAATCCTAGTTTTCTTCTCATCATCTTCTTCTTCTTCTTCTCCACCATTTCCATCATCACCATCTCCATCAAAACCTTAGTTTCCTTCTCATTCCCAATTTCGATGTCACCCAAAAATTTAAATAAACCCTAAAATGCATGAAAATAAAGCTTAAATACTTCTTTCCTCACAAAGAATGCATGGAAATAAACCCTAAAATGCATATTTTACTCTATTATCAAGATTGAAATAAACCCTAACATATTTTTTTCATTCGAAAATTTCGACTTTAGGACTGGCAGAAATTGTGACAGTCTTGAAAGGAACTTGCTGTACAGCAAGTCCCTTTCAGAACTGCCTCAATTTCTGGCAGTCCTCAATATGTCTAGGACTGTCAGATATTGTGGCAGTCCTGCTATAGAGCATGTCCCTTTCAGGATGTCACAATTCCTGGCAGTCCTCAGTACTTCTAGGACTGCCAGCAATTGTGGCAGTCCTGTTGTACATCGAGTCTATTTCAAGACTGCCACAATTTCTGGCAGTCCTCAATACTTGTAGGACTGTCAGAAATTGTGGCAGTCCTGATATGAACCCAATTCTTCTACAACTAGGATTTCTTCCATAGTTTTCTTCTACAACTATGATTTCATGCATAATTCTTCTATTAATAAAAAAAATTGGTTAATAGACTAATAGATTCATAGATTTGATAGATTTGATAACCCAATTTCTTCTACAACTAGGGTTTCATCCATAATGTCCAAACAACAAGAAGAAAAATAAACTAGGGTCTGGAGAAAGAGATCTGAGAAATTAGAAGAGCAAAAAATAAAAATAAACTAGGTTTGGAAAAATTGATGTTCTTGTTTTTGTTGTTCTTGTTCTTCTTTTTCTTCTTCTTCTTCTTGTGAGGAAAGAGAGGAGAGCAAAAATAAAAATAAAAAGTTGACTTATATACTCATATATTGGTTAGTCCTGAGTAATTTTTTCAATGGTAAACTTGTAAATAAATCAAAATTTGTTTTTGGCTAGTCCTGATCAACTTTTGATGTGCCCTTATAAATAGCCTTTTTTTTCTTTCACCTGCATAAAGGAAACGGATTAAAGGAAGGAAAAGTTTGTGTGGTCATTTCAGCATTTGCTGAAACGTATGTGGGCTAAATACCCATTAGCATTCATCACATATCAAGACAAAGCTATGTACAAAACAAATCACATATCAAGACGCAAAACAATTAAGAGAGTCTTTTCATGGCATCTTGGAAATCACATTGTTGAACATATTCAACCATTATATAAGATCCATGATGAGGAGTTTCCTAAGTATTATAAATTATGGATGGAGAGTTAAATTATGGATGAGTTTCAGCAATGATGACTTTATGAACATAAACTTGGAGCCAATAACTATTTCATCCTTGAAAATTTAGACACATGCTGGAAAGTTCTATACCCAAGAAGTCTTTTTCTTATTCCAAATAGACCTGAAAAATAGTTTGAGTTGTTTTCATCAAAATTTGAGAAAAAAGGCCTACTACAAAATATGGTGTTGGTTTAAGAAGCATTAATAAAAGTAAGTGGGAAATTGTTGTTTGCAATAAACAAAATAATGACCTACTGCTGACATGTGCTTGTGCAAAATTTGATAATGAAGGCATATTGTGTTAATATATTATTCACATTACGACAAAAGAAACAATTATCAGTTATCCGATGGAGTATAAATGCAAGATATCAAATGGCTAGTACTAAGCAAGAGGTGTTGGGTGATAACATGATAGCTTGTGGGTACATAATAACACCTTTAATGTGTTGGTCTATTAAATAAAAGGTCAATCAACTCATTGAAGAATGTGAGAGCTCAATCGCCTTATATAAGTAATTTCACACAGTGGTCTCAAACATGCTTGCAGAAAATGAAACTCGAAAGAAAGATAAGAAATACGGTGGAAAATCAAATTCCAAGTCAAGCTAACTCCCAAACCGCACCACACCTTGATGAAATTGAAATTCATGATCCAACTGAAGTTGCTAGGAACAAAGGAAGGCCAAAGGAAGCTTCAAGTTATCGTTCCACTTCAGAGTTAGCTCAAACACAAGCATCCAAGAAACGAAAGACATGTAGCTATTGTTATGAAGTGGGTCATAATAAGGTTGGTTGTCGGGAGAGAAAGCTACATTTGATTTACTTGTACTTAATGCAAGATAATAAAATTAACAACTAATATACTTACAAATATTCTTTCTGATTTATTGGCGCAAATGAAATTTTTTGGCCTTAGCACTCAATGGATTTGTTTGTCTTTTATGTACGGCTACTATGAGATTCTGTTAATTATACCTTCAACCTATCAAATTGTTAAATCTGTTGAGAAAAATAACTGTGTCAGCAAAATGACAAGTTAGCATTAAAATAAGGGATCCTTACAAAGGATATTTAGTAGTACAGGCTCATATAATAGTTGAAATTAGAGTTTGAGTCTTCAAAATGTCCGACATTAGTGTTTGAGTCTTAAAATTACTGTTACACTTGCCTATATGAATAGTGATTTTAAGACCCAAATACTAACGTCGGATATTTTGGAGACCCAAACCCTAATATCAACTGTTATGTGAGACCCTATTACTAAATAACCCTTAAAATAATAGGTATTAAAGTAAATATTCTTATTTATATATTCATCTTGGTTTATATTTGTTGTTTTGATTTACTTTATCAGGTTGGGATGGCTAAGTAAATAATTGGAAGAAACTGAAGACCATCGTAGCTTGTCAGTCTAAAGCTTAGTGTGAACGGTCATGCAAATAGACTTGTTTTTGCCATGCAGTCGATGGCCAGACTGATGCGTTTTTTTTCTTAGCTATTGGTTATTATCTCCTTAGATCATGAGTTTTTATAGTTGGGTTTATAACAACATCTATTTTTTAGTTATGCTGATTTTTAATCTTGTATTATCGAGATTTTAGTCTTGCCCAATGATAAAGCTATCAATTTCCAAGCCTTTAAAAGCATATATAGTCCTCTATAACTCCACTTATTGTTCTAGTTGGATCTTCAGAATGTGACATGTGTTTGTTATCCTTTGCTTTTGCAACTACATGAAGAAGTTGCAGAGTAAAAAAATTAAGGGCCTTTGTTTTATGATTAACTAGAAGCGTGGTCCTAATTAACATGCAAACCATTTATTTTGGCAAGAAACGGTAACAATTTCATTCATCAATAAGTAGAGACGAATCAGCAAGTAGCTGATCCTTGATACAATCAGGTGGTACATCGTGTTGACACAGAACTGTCCCGGTCAACTTGATTATGATAATCGACATAACCAAGTTTAATACAAGAGCTCAGTTACAAGAAGAAAAGACTGCACACAAAAGACAGGACGTCTGCTTCAACATGCTGGATCAACAAGTTATCAATTCTTGTGCCTCTTCTTTGATGTAATCTAATATTTTATCGAGTCTAGGACATTATGTACCTCGAGTTGAACTGATACTCCAAATGCCCCACTCGATCCACAAAACAAAGTCCACTCAAATAAAGGCCTAAAACCCATTTACAAAAAGTCCAACCAAACCTCAATAAACTATTTCAAAACACCAAAATCCATACCTAATTTGAACACCGAACTCGGACCGAGTTCTGGTCGAACTTGGACCGAACTCGGTCTATGAAGTTTTGGTAATTTCAGCCAGTTGTGAAAATCTCAGATTCTGTGCCCTCCAACGTTCGAAAAATTCAAATTTGCTACCCGAATTCTGGCCGAATTCTATCCACAAAAAGCCTATAAATAGAGATGGATTTTCACATTCTAATTATCTCACCTATAATCCAATTTTCTATTCTATAATGAGGAAGTCTCTGAACTAAACCTTTTCATCTCTAAGATCAACTCTCTAGCCTTCTAGTTCCAAGTGCAATCTCGGTTTAGAAGTCTGTTAGAGTTGTGAAAGCTTGGTCTATAAAAGCTTCTCTCCTGTTCTGAAGTCGCGAGTCCTTCGGATTAAAGACATACACTTTTATTCTCGGACCTGGACTAGTCCTCTCAGTAGAAAACCAGGATAAAAATCTCGGTGTTTGAATTTGCTTCTCTTTACTCTACTACTTTACGTACTTGTCTTATACACACTTTTATTCTGTTGGTTACACTATGCCTTCACTTAAAATAATTTTTAATTGGACAGATATCTCCGTTGCACTATATTCACCCCCATTCTACTGCTGCATAACGGTCCTACAATTGGTATAAGAGCATTGTCTTTTATTACTGGATTAACATCTATAGAGATTATGTCAACCAGTGAATCTATCCACACCAACATTGGTGCAGGCCAGCTATCAAATAAGCCACCCCTATTTGATGGCTCTGATTATACCTTCTGGAAAGCTCACATGAACATTTTCTTAAAATCTATTAGCATTGATTTATGGTCAAATGCCACTAATGGTTATGAAAAGATTGACAAAGAAGATAAGGACTACTCCAAAGAAGAAAAGAGAGTAGCAAACAATGATGCAAAGGCAATGTACATCCTCTACTGTGCCCTAAGCAAAGCTGAGTTCAGACGTATCTCCATATGTAGTACCGCACATAGACCTGTCAAGTGGGCCGTACCGGGCCGACCCGACACAAATTTAGGTGGGCCGGGCCCGGGCTGGGCTCGTAAGGCCCATACAATGTGGCCGGCCGGGTCGGGCCGGGCCTAGTGTGAAAAATCTTGGCCCAGCTCAGCATGTGGCCCAAGGCACGATGGGCTTCAGGCCGGGCCAGACGGTGCCTTGACCGGCTGGGCCGTGGGCTTGGTGGGCTTATTAGAATAAAAGTTCAGAATATTAGCTTCAAAATCAAAGTTGCTATCAAATATCAACTAAGTAGTGGATTTTAGACCAATGATTAAATAGGATACTGACAAGTTGGAATTGTGGCTTGTGGAAGCCTCGGGGTTGAAGCAAAAATGGATTATGGAAGGCGAATTGGCAGTTCCAACAGACCACAAGCTGCAGGAGAGGAGCCAAGTTGGACTTGGGACTCAATGACTCATCAAGCCTCGTGATTATAGCTACAATATTGCTATCAATGCTATTGTGTGTTATTTTTTTCTTCTTCTGTATACTGTTAGTGTATAGTCTCGTGACTCGTGAGCCGTGAACATAGCTATCAAGCACTAATGCTAAGTGCTTGCTGCTAACAATATTAATGTTCATTGGAATTGGGACTCAATGACTTTGAGTACAGTAAGTGTTTTTGCCTGTATAATGTTAAAAATGAATGGCGGTGCCAGAATGGGCCGGGCCGGGTCGGACCTAGTCTTAGGACCGAATTCGGGCTTCGGGTCAGACTGGGCTGGGCTTATTTTGTGGGCCTTTCTTGTAGGCCCAACACATTTTTAATATATTAGGCCGGGCCAACCCGGACCCATGGTTAATCGGACTGGGCTGGCACATGGCCATTTTTTGGGCCGGACTCGTGCTGGGCTGGGCTGGTCTGGCCCACTTGACAGTTCTAACCGCACATGAGATACGGGAACGACTAAAGGCAACATATGAGGAACCTGGAGAAGAATCTCATACTGATGTACATCTCTGCTCGAATGAAGCAAGCATAGAGAAAAAATAGACACTCCGTGCAATAACGATGACGACAATCCTCAACATACTACAAGCCTCTGCGTAATAGTAAGTGAGGTAAGCAATGAGTCATCAGATGATGAATTTTCTTATTTCATGACTATAAGAAAGTTCTAGATAGATATCAGCAAGCCAGGAAAGATATCCTATCTTATAAGATTGAAATTAAAAAGCTTACTTGCTTACTAGACGATGCACAATATACTTCTACTTTTGATAACACTGCTGAACTGTCTATACTTAAGCTTGGACTACATAATGCTCTTGAATGCTCCGAGAAAAGCATTCAGAAAAATGCTAAACTTAAGGAGGAAGTAGAATCAGAAAGGAAGAAGCATTTTATCACTTTGAGTAAAGTTGATACACTTACTACTAAACACAATGATATGATTGTGAACTCTAAAAAGTTAGAGATCAGACTGGGAAAGCAGGTAACACAACCTATGACTCAGTCTAACACTAAACACGTGACTCATCACAAAATCACACACAAACGATCATGTGCAAAGAAATCAAACAAGATTAAAGCTTCACACAATCATGCTTTTATCTATACACAGAAGAATAATGATATTATACATCGCACCGACACACCTACGTCAAACTCAAATAATCATGTTACATGTCAATATTGCAGTTTGAAAGGTCACATTTCACATTCCTGTGAAGTTAGAATACTAGTCAATAGAAATATCTTTGGTTGGGTTCCTAAGACTAATCATTGAGGATCCAGACACTAGATACCAAAGATATTATCCAATCATATAGGTGGAACGCTGTGCAACACGATGTAATATCAAAGGAACTGTTGGTGATTGCAAAGCTACAAAGGTTATTCTTCAAGCAATTGTACCAACATAAATGTGGTCACTAGAACCACTGCGGTAACATGCTTAACAATTCCTCCCAAGTATGTTTACTCATATATCTATCATGTCATACCATCATTAATTATATATATTAATAATGATCTGATCTATATCATGCACACATAGATATTCAGTCTCAATGTATACTCATGTTTGAATTTATTAAAGTTTCTTTTGAAATAGGTTTTCTGATTTCCATGGTTTATGTTTTCTTAGCCTATAAGAATAAAAGCTTTGGTACACTTTCTTAAAATATTTTCAAAATCCAAAGAGTGATTCCTTGTATGAGTTTTTTTAAGTTCTCGGATATTAAGGAAGAGATTTATTTTGGGTACAAGCCGAAAGGGTCCTTCTGTCATACATGCGTAAATAGCCTGAAGTGACACTGGTGTCAAGTGTTTTCAGACTACCGTTAGTTGGGAACTGGCCCCCACATCTAACCCAAGATTAGTAAATGTCTTATTAACCCTACAGTTATCAGATGGATACCGTGCTAAGATTTTAAAAGGAAAGAAATGAACTTTAATAGGACGACCTAAAATCTTTGGTATAAAGATACTTCTGAATTTTTTTATGCTAGACTTTTGAAAGGGAACAAGCTATTCCCCTTATATGCCATATATCTAGAATGTTATTTAATTGGGCAATTATTTTTAAAATTGTATTTATGATTTATGGATTATTTTATTAAAGTTATTTCCATTGGAATCGCCAGCTGTCAGTCTGAGGACTAAACAGACACATTTTTGAAAATTTGTTAAAGTCAGCTTTTTATAATAAATTCCATATTTCAAAAGTTTTTGAATTCTCTTAATGATTTTTCTCTGATATTTGAATATGTCCGTTACTCGAATGCTAATATTAAGACAGTTTTCAAAAATCCTTTTACTGTCTTGAAATAATTTTCTATTGTTTGAATCATTATCTCAAAAGATTTATTGAATGACTAATACATCTATGTACAAAACTCAAAATAGTCCTAGCAGTGCAGGGACAGAACTCAGACCGAGTTTGATCCAACTCGGTCTGCTTTCCATAACACAACAGCTCTCAGGATAGCCTCTTTTTGTATAAACCCCTTCTATTCCTTCATCTTCTCCACACGAGAAATACCCTAATTTTTTGAAACCCTAACCCTAGCTTTGTGGATCTTCCTCTCCAAAGGTTCCCCTCTTCCCAAATCTTGGATCTACGCTTCTGTAAGGATTCTCCACCCTCCATTTTCTTCTTGAGGTATATTTCTCTCTCAATTTATTCCTATGGCATCCAAAATCTTCTCAAAGAAGAAAAGGAAGGTTGGGGAAGCCTCCTCCTCAAATCCTCCTCAAGAGGACACACTTTATTCACTCTTTTCTCCAACAAAATCCAATCTGGGAGAAATCGATGATTTCATCTTTCCTTCTATTCAATAGCTTGGTTTAAGGATTTTGTCAAAAGAAACATTTGCACTGGTAGTCCTATTAATTTCACCGTATTTCATGACTATAAAACTGTGAGCCCCCTAAATTTTAGGGTTTCTTTTAATTTTTTTAAATGAATTAATCTTAATAAATAATTTTATTATAATTAGTTTTGATCATTAAATGTACCTTTCGTGACTTTGATTTTTGGAGCGCCAGGGGTGTCGATCTCTCGAAACTTCCTTCACGAGTTTTGCAGTAGACAAGATTATCTTCATTTTGATATATCATGTCCCAATCAAACTTGTTCCCTTGCATTCTATTTACATCGCACAACTTTCGGATCAATTTAGGTCAATTGACAAAATACCGTAAAACTTGTCCTAACTTCCAATTTAATTTCGGAACTCAACATCGATCCGACCTAATCGACCCAATATATGGTTTTGATATATTTTGAGTCTACTATACACATCCCCTCCTCCCCTCTCCTTCCCACTTCTCGTCCGCTTCTGCGCCTCCCCCCTATTCTAGATCCCCCACCCCCTCCCGTCCATCCCCAATCCCTCGTGCTGTGTTCCCATCCATGGCAACCTACAAGGAGGTCGTCGAAAAGATGGCCTCCCTTTTCTCCCTCTATCGACCAGCCTCGTGCATCTCACTGTCGGCCCGTGAAAGCAAGATAGCCGAGCACTGGGCCTCTTCCCTGGTCATCAAACCGTTCTCCTCGCGCAACCTATCTTGCTCGTCCCTCTCCTCTATACTTCCCAAAATATGGCGAATACCTACTCCGATCTACGTCTCTGACATGGATCCGGAGGCGGGTTCCTTCCTCGTTAGACTCGATTCCCCATCATCGGTGGACCGCGTTATCCTGGAGGCTCCCTGGAGCATCAATGACGATCTACTCGTACTGGAGAGATGTGATCCGAGCAAGTTACCTAAAGAATACCAGTTCCAATTTGTTGACTTTCCAACTCCACTGTGTTCCTCCGAAGTTTCTTAATCATAAAGCAATCCTCAGGCTAGCAGAGGCCCTTGGAGCACCCCGACCTTGCACGGTGACGGACGAGGCTAAGTGGAAAACATTCGCACGCACAAAGATCCTTATTGACATCACCAAACCACTTAAGAAAAGTATTTCCACCATTATCGATGGAGTATCACTGGGGATAAAGTACGAGCGCCTCCCCCGTTTTTGCTTTTTTTATGCGAAAGTGGGTCACTCCTTCTCATCCTGCAAAGAGAAGGCTTCTCTACAAGCCATGATCGGCAAGGACTAGACTGCGGATGAAGTGAGGAGGAGAACCGAGCTTCTACAGCCCCGTGTTATAGAAGATGATTACAGAGCAGACATTCCCCGCTCGCCTCTCCGGAAGAACCCAGGCGACGTCTCAAATATATCAGAACTCCATCAACCCAAGCCTCAGGCAGGTGGCATGGGGACCGAGGCACCGACAGTCATCTCTTCCGGGTTTCCGCCACACCCCATACGTCATCGCTCTGAGGAATCACGCCCACGTGTCAGCACACCCCAATCACCAAATCAGCTCCAGCTGGCAACATATCGACCCCCACATTTGTGGAGGACCCCACCTCCTTCGACAGTTATCCCTCCTAACCCCTGTGATACCATATTGAATCCAAGCAGTTGCGATACTCCCAATCAACTTCCCCTTGCTACTGCCCCACTTCAAGCCCCCAACGAAGACGGGGCCATACCGGATAACATGGAAACAAATCCCACAGAGTCCCCTCATATCCACCATGAGCCGAATCCAGAGTCCCAGACGCCCCTTTCTCGAGGAAATCTGGATATGAGCGGGATATCTTCTTTCCCTGCTTTTCCCACCAAATCATCTGGGGAATTATCTTCGAGAGTAGCGCCAGGGCAACCATCGCTTTCATGTCTCGTTGATACTTTCTAGTCATCCACCTTCGTTCCCTACCAACTCCCTGCGACACCCTTGCTCATACACTCTCCAGTAAAGAATGGTGGAAAAGAACCCATCATCGAACTTCCTCCCTCCCCCCTCCCCCCCTCCCTCTCCACCATCAACGATCATCAACCATGTTCCTATTCCGATCAAATCCTCTTGGAAGAGGGGAGCCCGGATGGCGTGCTCCACGCCCCCCCTCCTTATACCCAGCCATATATCCTCCAAGCGTCCGAGATCCCCTCCTCCGATCCATCGACCCTCCGAGCGAGCTTCTAATTCCTACCCTCTCAACATTACTGTGACTAAGGTCGTGGCGGCTGACCTCAAACAGCCGTACGAGCAATGTTAGTCCTATCGTGGAACTGTTGAGGGGCGAGGAATGCCTCGACAGTCCAAACTCTACGCTCATTCCTCTCCGCCATCCACCCTACCATTTTCTTCATCTTCGAATCCATATCCTCCCTCCTCCATACTTCTCTCATCCTCCCTAACCTCGGCTACCATAACGTCTTCTCCATCCTGCCTATCGGCCGCTCTGGTGGCTTGTGGATCGGATGGAATGACTCTATTGAAGCTTCGGTCACCTTCTCTTCTAAAAACCTTATTCTTCTAGCTATCAAACAAAATGAGACGTCACCCGCCTAGAATCTTTTATGTGTGTACGGGTGCCCCAGGAAAAAAGAAAGAAGGAAACTTTGGGATACTGTGGAGACTCTTTCCTCCTCCTTCACTGTTCCGTGGTGTTGTATTGGAGACTTCAACTCTATTTGTAAAGCTGATGAAAAAATTGGTGGTAGAGGATTCAACCCTCGTTCGTCAGCTGCTTTCAACCAGTTGATCCATAACTGCGGGCTCATTGATCTAGGCTGCACTGGCCCGGCTTATACCTGGTCCAATGGGCGCGGCCCTACGCATCACATAAGGGAGCGGCTCGACCGGGCTCTTGGGAATACTGAATGGTGCAGCCATATTCCCCATGCTACGGTATCGACTCTCCCGCGTTACAATAGCGACCATGCCCCTAATACTCCTCAACACCCTCAATCGCCTTCATCGAAAGAGACAGCCTCTGCGGTTCGAAGCTTTATGGACGTCGAAACCCTACTTCTCTGAGGTCGTCTCTTCTGTGTGGTCAGGGGCTAAGGCGAATACCAATGGTAATTTTTTGCAGCACCTAAACATAACAATGCAAAATCTTCACAAGTGGAGTCGAGACACTTTTGGTAACATAAAGGCCTGCATTACCTCCCTATAAAAGCACATACTCTCTATTCAATCGATGGAAGTCACGGCAGAAACCTTGCAACAAAAAAGAACCACAGTCGAGGACCTCAATGACCTCCTTCTCCTCAATGAAGTCTATTGGAAGCAAAGAGCCAAATGCAGATGGGTCAAGAACGGCGATAGAAATTCCAAATACTTCCATGTCTGTGCCACCAATAAAAGAAGGAAAAATGAGATTCGATCGCTGCAATTACCTAACGAAAATTGGACTTCAGATCAAGGTGAGATCGCTAGCACTATTATTCATCATTTTACTTCACTATTTGGATTTGATGACTCCAGGCCTATGGCTCCCGACTTTGTGGTATCCACGACCCCGCTCTCCTCGGAGGAGAACGCCATGTTTGGTCGGATCCCTGAAATGGAAGAAGTCGAGAGCACAATTAAAAACATGGGGCCGCTCAAGGCCCCGGGACCTGACGGGTTCCCTGCTGCTTTCTACTAGAAATGCTGGAACGTGGTCGGGGGAGACCTGACAAAGGTGATTCAAGCTTTCTTCTCCAATAGGCAGCTGCTTCCCTCCATCAATCATACCTTTATTGCACTCATCCCGAAGCGTACAGCCCCGTCTACTCCGGCAAACTTCAGGCCAATATCCCTTTGCAACGTCTCCTACAAGGCTATCACCAAGATTCTGACGGTGCGTCTTAGACCTCTTATGGACAAGCTGATCTCCCCTTCTCAAAATGCTTTCGTCCCGGGTCGCCTCATCTCCGATAACATTATCATAGCACAGGAGTTATTCCATGCCATGAAGTTCTTCCCCAAAAAGAAGAATTCATATGCTCTAAAGATTGACATGGTGAAAGCGTACGACCGCCTCTCCTGGCCGTTCATTCGAAGCGTGCTTAATGGGATGGGAATCCAAGGCCATACAAACACCCTCTTCATGAATTCCATCACATCATCGTCATTCTCTATCCTCATCAACAGAACTCCTGAAGGGTTCTTAACACCAAAAAAGGGGATCAGACAAGGATGTCCAATGTCGCCATTTATATTCATCCTTTGCTCCGAAGTTCTGTCCCAGCTATTTTATCGCTATGAACAAGAGGACCTCTTCCGAGGCATTCGCATCAACCGCTATTCCCCCACCATCTCACACCTTTTGTTCGCCGACGACATCCTCATTTTCGGCAAAGCAAGTGCGTCCTCCCTCATGACGGTCCGGAACATCCTCGACCTGTTCTCTTTGTGGTCAGGACAACTGATCAACTTTGGAAAGTCCAGTATCCACTACAGTAAACACGTCCAAGTCAATGAGCGATATACACTTGCCGCCATTCTATGCAGGTTGAGAGTCGCATTAGTGCGATATCGTGGTAGTACGGCGATTTAGTTGTACTGCTAACGAGCCTGCGATAGGAACTAAGAAATAGGCATTAGCGGAGAGGTACTCAATCACTGTTAGGAAAAATTCTGATCTAATTCGTGCCATCTACACATTCTTGCTGATAATTGCCTTCTTTGAAATAAACTGTCCTCCTTTGATTATATTGCTTCTTTCTCAGTAATTGATTCTCGTTTGATCTGTCTTCAAGATGGTGGAGGCACGATCGCATCGCTCTGGCCTAAGGGATACCACTGAGAGGCCTGCCACTTCCCACCCGACTCAGCAGGACCCTGGGACCGCAGCACCTCTCGTTCCTGTTCAGGTGGGAGCGTCTGCAGCTTTTGGGGGTGCTCCTCCACCGGTTTCGAGGACTACCTCGGGGATTCAGGGGATGCTACCACCACCGCCTCAGGGGACAGTTGATATGGCACAGTTCTTCGTCTTCATGCAGCAGATGATGGAGGCTCAGCAACATCAGTCAGAGGATATGAGGAAAGGAATTGACAATGCCCATCAACTAGCCATGGTAGCCGTGGAGAAGGTGACTGCCCAGCCGTAGGGAGGGCAGATTCAGCCATACCAGCCGAAGACATCGGGCATTCAGGAATTCCAGAAGATGCGTTCGCAAGACTTCAAGGGTACGGAGGGTATCCTTTATGCGGACGACTGGATCGAGCACATAGAGGAGATCTTCCGCCTTACAGATATACCAGCCCGGCTCCAGATAGAGGCAGCGGGCAGCCAGATGCAGGACCTTGCCCGTACATGGTACCAGACCGACCCCAGAGTTGGTACAAAAGGGCAGACTTGGGAGGCTTTCAAGAAGCTTTTCAAGGATAAGTTCTTCTTCGATACAGCACTTAGTGCCTTAGAGACGCAGTTCGAGAACCTGGTTCAAGGGAACCGGATTATAGAGGAGTATGCCAGAGAATTTTGTCGCTTGGGCAGATTCGTTGAGGGCCTTAGCGAGACAGTGAAGGCTAGGAGGTTCAGGAAGGGCTTGATCAAGGAAGTCAAGTCCTTGACCAAGAGTGACAGAGATGCTACCTTTGAGCAGATATTGGCAGGAGCTATGGCAGGAGAGGATGACTTGGAGCTCAAGTCCAAGAGGAGTCGAAAAGATTCAGGAGGGGCCAGTGGGAGTGGAAAGCGTCCCTATGTGTAGAAGATAGTACACCAGCCTCTACAGATGCAGGCACCAGCTCGGGTTCAGCAAGGACAGCATCAGCCTCAAGGTCAGGATCAGAGGATGCAGAGTTGTGCCTACTGCAAGAAGTCGGGACACATTTGGGAGTCTTGTAGGAGGAGGTTGAAGGTTTGCCTATTTTGTGGATCCGACGCTCACCAGATAAAGGATTGCCCCTCGGCACCCCCATTTGGTGGAGCACAGGGTCAGAGAGAGGGAGCTAGGCTAGCACAGCACCATACCCAGCACCCGAGGGGTGGAGCTTTTGTACTGAGGGTCAAGGAGACCGATGCTGCAGGTGATGGGTTAGTAGGTCTGTCTTTCCTATTCTTCTTCTCCCTCTTGTTGTGTGATTTCATTAGTACCTGTTAGGATATTCTTGTGATGTGGTAGATAGTATAGTAACCCTGTTCGAGACTATGAATTACGACCAGTAGGACCATGTTTTAGATATAATTTTCTTGACCTTGATTGTCGGGGTTTAACCTAGAAGAAGTGCAACCATCTTAAATTTTGAGGACGAAATTTTTCTAAGGGGAGTAGATTGTAACCACCACTTTTCTAAATTGGAGTATTTTAGTAATTTTGTGATATTTTTTAATTTTTATTATTTTATTAGTTAATTTGATTGGTGTGTATCTTTGATTGGTGTTTTTGGTAGTAGAAGGTGGTATAACCTTAGTCAACCTTGATTAGAAGACTAACCATGTGATTAGAATTATTTTTGGCTTTTTAGATTTTAATTTAGAGCTATTGTCCATTTTAGGAAACATTTAAATAATTTTTAAGTCATTTTACACATAGCCTTTAAGCCTTTTTGTCAATGGGCCTTTAAACCAACTTAAGGAGTGCTTGGCCCATGACCAAACGCTAAACCTAATTCCCATACCCTCTGGCCGGCCATAAGCAGTAGCCCCCCTTTTGTTGTGTTTTTGTGTTCGTTTGATAGCCGTATCGGACACGTGTCGGTCCATTGGAACACGTGTTCGACGAAATGCCACTTAGAAATGAAAGTTGGTATTTTTCAATTCTGTTTTCACGAATTTCTTGTTGTTATTATTTGAAATAACTTTCGTGAAGACGGATCTTGATTTGACACGATTTCAGTGTCCAAATCGGACACAGACACACGTGCACGAGGCCCGTGCACGGCCCCATGCATGCCCTGCTGTCCGAGTGTCATAACTCGACGCACAGGACTCCGTTTCGCATGAAATTTCATGGACACGTGGGGGCAACCTCTGTCCACGTGATCCTAAAATTTTACGACATTTTGTGAAGCATGCGCGGAGAAATCCAACGCGCACGGGTCAGCCCGTACTATGCATGTGGCTGAAAAGTGTCGCTGACACGACCTTCGTACGCGAACACGACGCGACGAGGACCCGTTCCAGGAGCATGAGTACGAAGCCCTTGACCTAGGCTACCTAGGGACCCGATCTCGAGATGCGGCGTGGCTCGAATCGTGAGCCACGGGACACGACACGCGCCCACGAGGCCGTACGGGCACGTGCGCACAGCCGCACGGGTTCGCATGTCCTGTGTCGTGTGGACATGACGTGGTGTCATGTCAGTGTGTCCTAGACCTAGACCAGGACCCCACCTAGCTATGTGCACGAGCACGAGGCTTCTCGTGTTGCGTGTGGTGTTCAATCGAGCGAAAACGCACGTGTACGTATACTTGTCAATGCACGCGTATCCGGTTTTCTCCGATACGCACTCCGTGGACACGATGCGGACACAGGTTCGATCCCGTGAGTACTTGAGCACGTCACACACGTTACACCTTCGTGTTTGCCAAGTTTTAAGGGTTCTCGTTGAGTATTGTGCGTTTTGGGCTTTGAGTTGGATTTTTGGGTATCGGTTTATATATTTTTGAATTGATTTTGTTATAATTGATTTTCTGAGAATTAAACTCAAAATTTTTGAGTTTATATTATGCTAATTAGATTCTGGACTTGTTGGTATTAACCTCTATTTATACTTTCAAGTGATACTATCATATGTTATATAAATAGCTCTTTATATCTCTATGTATATATATATACATATAAGGTTTTTTTTATATATTTTATATATATATATATATATATATATATATATATATATATATATATATATATATGTGTTGTATATATAATGTGCATATCGATTTCAATTATGAGTTTATAGTTGGTTAGTTGATTGATTTTGGTTTTATACATATACTTGGGTGTATCCATATATATATATACATGTCTATGTATATAGTTTTCCTATATATACATATATAGTTGTACTTGATATATATATATATATATATATATATATATATATATATATATATATATATATATATATATATATATATATATATATGTATGAAGAGTTGAAAGATTTTGTGTTTTATATGAAGAGTTGAAAGATTTTGTGTTTTATTCTCAGATTTTGAACCTAAACAGCAGCCAACACACACACACACACACACACACACACACACACTCTCTCTCTCTCTCTCTCTCTCCTCTCTCTCTCTCTCTCTCTCTCTTTCCAATTGTATTGTAAGCCTATGTATATATGTATGTATGTATATATAGGTATATCTACATATGTATATATATATATATATTGTGTTGAATTAATGGATATATAAGTATATATATGTGTTTGCCATTGGGTGTAACCTATGGATTAAGGAGTCAGTTTAGGATTGACCCAATGAGCCTAAATTGGTCGAGTTGACTAGCAAGTTGACCAAGTTGACAAAAGTCAACTTTGGGTCAAACTTGATCCAAATCGACTCAAACGGACTTAGAATGACTTGATAACTTGTGTTTGACCTAAAAATTGGTAGATTGACTAATTGACTTATAGTTGACCAGGTTTGACCAGGGTTGACCAGAGTTGACCAAGGGTTGACCTTGACCTAGAAGGACCTAGAATCATTTTGAATGCATTGTAGGCTATTCTTATTTCATATTAGACACTTTGTAACCTATGGTTGTTCTAAATAGGACTTTGTGACTCCAGTTTGGACTCATATTCTCATCAGGCATTTGGAATACCAGGCGAGTACATTCTCTGATAGTTATTTCATTACTTGTCGATTTCTATATTTCAGTTCTAGTCAGTTCTATTTTATTCTCTGTTACAAACATGGATTGATATTTCTAGAATTCATGTATACGACACACATACCTTACTTGTCTAGCCTCTATTACAAGAACCACTACAAGAAACACCTACAAGAACCTTCATGTTCTGGCTAGATCCTTTATGAGTGGCTCGACCACGTATCTGGGATACCCCCTCCTACTACCGCCAGGTCGCCTCTCGACTTACAATAGCCTTCTTGACAAGTGTCGCGCTCGCCTTCAAGGTTGGAAGTCGAAACTATTGTCGCACGCAGGGAGAACAGTACTTATCAACTCTACTCTTGCAACCATTCCAGTATACTCCATGTCTTCGTGCAAGATTCTAGCAGGCATCACTCAGACCTTAGGGAAGTATCAAAGATCGTTCTGGTGGGGATATGATGTTTCTGACAGGCGCCTTCACTTCCTTGCTTGGAATAACATGACCATGCCTAAGAGAGAGGGTGGTCTTGGCTTCAGAAACCCGTCGTGGGTAAACGATTCCCTAGTCGGAAAGCTCCTGTGGACATTCCTCACCAAGCCGGACCAACTCTGCGTGCGTCTAATCAAAGGAATCTATCTCCAGAACAAATCGATATGGACAGTCACTAAACGGAAGCGTATGTCTCCTACTTGGGCGAGTATTATCAATGCTAGGTCCCTTCTCGAAGGGAAGATCTGCTGGAGGATTAATGGAGCGTGGGTGAACATCAATGACGATCCATGGGTCCCCAATATCCCCGGCCACAGAGTCTAGATTAGCGATTATACAAGTGGTAAGTCAACCCTTGTTCGTGAGCTCATGGACATCAACAACAATAGCTGGAACATCCCCCTTATCAATTCCCTCTTCACTCCGGTGGAGGCAAGAGCGATTGCCGCTATCAATTTTAATATTGGAGAGGAACGCGACACCCTCATTTGGACCAGCTCCAAGGTAGGAGCTTTTTCTGCAAAATCCCTTTACTAGAGCATCCGCCGGGAGGCCCCTTACAGCTCTTCCACCCCCATGCAGCTCAATACTTGGAAACATCTTTGGAAAACGAAGGCCATCTCCCCGCGCATCCAGGTATTCATTTGGAGACTGTTTAATGATGCACTTCCTCTCCTCTCCTCTATTAACCAGCGGCTGCCACACACTAATCCGATGTGCCCTTTCTGCCTTCTTCACAAGGAAGAGGCCAATCATATTTTTCTGCAATGTCAGACGGCACGAGCGGTCTGGTTCGCTAGCCCAATTGGTCTTCGTATCGAGAATCATCTTGATATCCATGAACTCTTTCACTGCTGGCTGAACAATAGCTGTGCTCACGAGACCTTCCGGATGGGAGCTTCCCTCCTATGGACGTTGTGGAAAACAAGGTGTGAATGCATTTTTCGTCACTCTGCCCCCTCTATCTTTCGCATCATCCTTCTTGCCAAAATCTTCCATGACAAATATGAGGATCTGACTGAACCCTCGGAGACGGGTCTTGACTCCCCTGACTGTCCGCCTTTGCTCCACCATTGGAAACCTCCGGTGGAGGGGACCATCAAAATTAATGTGGACGGGGCTACTGCACCGTCGGCGCTAGCGGCATCCGCTGTCGCGCGTGATGATTCTGGCAGATTCCTAGGTGCCAGGACCTGGTATCTCTCGCCTACTCCTTATTCCGACTGTAGCCTGCTCGCTGAATCATATGCTATCAAGATTGGAATACAACTTGCATCTAATTTCTCTGACAAGGACATCGCCATTGAAGGAGACTCTATTACGGCGCAAAGAATTTTCCAAGGGGAATCTAACCTCATCCCATGAGATTGCTTGACCTCATCCGGGCTATCAAGAAGGATATACCATCATATGGCCAACCTACATTCTGTTTCGTCCGAAGAACTAGCAATAAAGTGGCTCACAAACTGGCGAGCCATGCTCTTTAATGCAAACTGTCTACTTTCTTTCCTACTCCCCCATATTGTATTCCCCAGCACCTTGCTGAAGACACTTGCCTCTTCTCCTAGCTCTGTTGGTTAATTTGCCTACTTAATAAAATGATACATTTGTTTCAAAAAGAAGAAGAAGTTAGAATGAGTAAACTTTGGTACACACACACACACACACACACACACACACACACACACACACATATATATATAATATTGAATCTATATATATAGTGCATCTTTCTATATAGATATACATTCAATATTACTTATATACATTCCCTATATATATATATCTCTTATACAAAACACAAAGGTTTTTGAATCCTAGGGCTGACTGTGCCAAGATAAAGAGTGGTTGGAATTTAATCTTGGTGAATCAACGGTTATGGGGTTTTATGGGGAAGAACATTATTGGGAGTGGGGTTTTATGGGGAAGAGCATTATTGGGAGTGGGGTTTTATGGGGAATCCAAAGATGGGGATTTAATATTTTGATGGTTGGGATTTAATATTTTGATGGGGGCCTCATAATGGTTGTGGATGAGCATTATTGAGAGTGGAGTTTTATGGGGAATCCAAATAAAATTCACATCCAGCAGTGGTTGGAATTTAATATTTTGATGGGGGCCTCAAAATTATTATTGTTCGTTTAAAATTGGGGGTCCAAGATTTTGAGGGGGAATACCTTAAATGAACCATGCCCTATGGGCACGGGTTATGACTAGTATATATATATATATATATATATATATATATATATATATATATATATAAATAAAACAAGACTTTTATTGATGTATCAGGCGCAAAATGCCGAAGCCTATACAAGTAAGCGTGCCGAGCGCTGAAAAACAACAAAACGGTCAAAGAGGGTAAGACCCGCCCCAGGAGGGACGTAGAGAGCAGCTATATAAAAGTCTGCCAGAACATCTCCGAGGAATGAGTGTAGCGGTTCCGGGTTTTAAGGATCTGTCTACGGACTTCTCGGATCGGCTGCATAGGGATTTAATGACGCCTTTCGTACCTGTATTTGTTCCGATTCTTCCAGAGAACCAATATACCGGCGGCCGCGACGATCTGATGGCCGTGGGTGTCTCCCCAATGAGCCAAGAGATCGTTGAAGCCCCCGGATTGGATTCTTCACTTGCATCTTCTGGAAAGGTCCTGCCAAAAAAGGTTAGCAAGGTCTCCGGTTTGCAGGATGTGTTCCGCGGTTTTCGGGTTGTGAGGTTCGCAGCAGTGGCATGTGGAGGCAAGGCTGAAGCCAATGGTGGTGAACGAATCGTCGGTCGGCAGCTTCATGCGCTGGGCTCTCCAGATCAGGAATGACCATTTGTTGGGGATGCAGGGATGGCAAAAAGGCGCTAGCAGGGGAGACGGCATGTCGCCCCAGTTGCCTCCCGTCTGGCAGAGGCCATAGTGAACAAACCCCCGTTGTTGGGGGACCACAACAGTTTGTCTGGAGAATCGTCGATCCGAATGCCCGTCGCTTCGATCCTGGACGCCGCTTCCTGCCCAATCCAATCCCTGAGTCGGTCCCATCGCCAACCCGAAGCTGGGTCCCAGAAATCCCGAATCTTGCAGCAAGTGGGGGCGTTAGGGGAGAGCTGGAAGGTCTCCTCGCCGATCCACCGCTCAAAGCATGGGGATGAGTCTTCGTTGCCAACTTACAGGCGGATGAGGGGTTCAACGAGCTGCCGCCCAAGGAGAATACAGCGCCACGATGCCGAGGATCGACTGTTGGCGACGGCCGTGGTGGGGTGGGAGTGAGGGAAGTATCTCGCTTTCATGAACCTAGCCCAGGTGGAGTTGTGCGCTCTCAGCTTCCACCACAATTTCATAGAGCTGGTGCTAATGATATGGGATAATTTGATGAAACCGAGGCCTCCCTCGTTTGTAGGTTTGGACATAGATCCCCAGCTGGCCCAGTGATGCTTATCTTGCCCCTTATTGTGACCCCAGAAGAAGTTGGCGAAGTGGGCCTCAAAGGAGGAGAGAACTTTCAGAGGTGGGGAGCACACGGCCAGGGTGTAGATAGGGATGGAGGACAGCAAGTGCTTGATGAGGATCATCTTGCCGCCAGAGGATAATGTCGCATTGTGCCATCCCTCGATCTTCTGCCTTACCTTGTTGACCAAACCGCTGAAGATACCCGAGTTGGATCTGCCGTAAACCAAAGGGCATCCCAGGTAGGTGAACGGCGGATAGGCGATAGAGAAGGCGGTGAGGTTAGATAGGGCCTCCGAATGACCTCTATCTGCTTTGTGGTGGGTATATATGACACTTTTTTTCCCTGTTGATCTGTTGGCCGGAGCATCTGGTGTATTTCTCTAGGGTGCTGCGCACCACCTCAACGGCTCCGATGTCCCCAGAGGAGAAGATGAGCACATCGTCGGCATACGCCAGGTGAGTAATAATGGGGCACCCCGTAGTGGTGTGAAAGTGAAGGAAGTTGGGGATGTTAACCATACTGTTGAGGTTTCTACTGAGGGCTTCGGCAGCGACAATGAAGATGGTGGAGGATAGAGGGTCTCCTTGTCTGACCCCGCGACTGGCTTTAAAAAATCCGTCCGATTGTCCGTTGATGACAGTAGAAAACCAAGAGTTGCTTATGGATCTATAAATGATGCCCGTCTACGGTTCAGAGAACCCGAAGGCTTAAGGACCCAGATCATGAATTGCCAGTCCAGGCGGTCGTATGCCTTTTCCATATCAAGCTTGATGGCGATGTCCCCCCCCCCCCTCGCCGGGAATTTTATGCAAGTGACCATCTTCTGTGCTATAAGGATGTTGTCAGTGATACTCCATCCTGGGACAAAACTGCTCTGCTCTTCGGATATTATCTTGGGGAGGATGGCGGACTTCGGGTAGCGATGATCTTGGAGATGATTTTGTTGGCAAAGTTGCAAAGGCTGATCGGCCGGAAGTCTTTGTAGGTCTCCGGGTTATCTTTTTTGGGGATGAGGATGAGGTTGGCCCGGGATATGGATTTAGGAAAATGAGCGCCTTGAAAGAAAGCAATGACGGCCTCGGTCACGTCGGCATGAATGGTATTCCAGCATGAGCGGTAGAAATTCTCGGAGAAACCGTCCGGCCCCGGAGCGATGTGCTCGTCGAGAGCCCATACCGCGGACTTGACTTCGTCTGAGGAGGGATGGGTTAATAGCGGGTCATTGTCGTGCTCGTTGAGAAGGAGAGGGACCTGAGCCAGGAAACTGTCATCCTTGACAACGCCTTCTTTGGTGAAAAGCTTGGAGTAGAAGTTGGCGGCAGCTATCTGGATATTCCGCTGATCTCTGAGGAGGGTACCGGTCTTATCGATAATTTGGTGGTGAGATAGCTGATGCCTACGGCCCCTAACGCAGGCGTGGAAGAACGCGGAGTTGCGGTCTCCCTCGATGTCCCAGGTCAGCCTAGCTTTTTGCTTCCAGAATTCGGTCTCCACTCTCAAACGAGATTTGAGGATGGCTTTGGTGAGATTCAGCGAGGTGCGAGCCTCAGCAGATCTGTCCGCGGCGAACCGGATCTCCGCTCTAGTGACGTCGTCTTCCGCAGCTCTGATCTCCTGAAAAATATTACCAAACGCAAGAGTACTCCAAGTGGTAAGAGCGTTTCTAGTGGCCTTGAGCTTCTTCGCCAATCTGATGCGAGGGTCGGGGTAGTCCGTGGAGTTTCAGGCAACAGTAACGATGTTCTGGAATTGGGGGTGGTGTCTCCAGAATTCAAGGAATCTGAAGGCTTTTTTGATATGGTTGGGGTTATTGCTGATCTCAATGACGAGGGGGGAATGGTCGGATTCTGTGTTATTAAGGTGGGAGAGATTGGTTATAAGGTTCATGTCGGACCACCGGTTGTCGACAAGGGCTTGATCTAGACAAGAGTATTGACACTGAGCTCCTTCTTGCATGTTGTACCAGGTGAAGGTGTTGTCGGAGAAGGAAAGGGGTTGCAAATTGGCCTGGAAGATGAAGGAGTTGAAGTCTTCCATGGTCGGGCGATGGAGGGGTCGCCCTCCAGTTTTTTCTTCGGGGCTCGTGATCGAATTGAAATCTCCAATGCAGAGCCAAGGGAGGCTGTTGAGGGAGTTGTGGGTGTCCATAAGGACGGTCCAGAGTTGCCTCCGCTCAATATAGTCACAGCTGCCGTGAACTGCCGATATTAGGGATCTGGAAGGGAGGGAAGGGTGCTCTACCCAGCATGAGAGCACCTGCTCATGATCGAGGATGGTACCAAAAAGGAAATCATCGGAGAGGAGGATCCATATGTCGTGGCAACCAGCAATAGCGTTTGGGAATCCGAGCTGAAGCTGGATGGATTTGAGTTTCCTCTGGGGGATTTTGGGTTCGATGATGACGAGAATGTCGATCCAGTAGATTTTGGTGAGGGTAGATAATCTCCTCATGGTGGGTTTATTGGCCAGCCTTCTGACATTCCATGCTAGGATGTTAACCATCAGCGCGGATGCGGTTGGGGGTGGGGTTGCTCTTGTTGGCGGACCGGGTGGTCATGACCGACGTCACTAGATCTTGTTTCTTCTTCTTCTTGCTCGACAGAGTTTTGGGGGCCTTAAGGGCGGGTGCGGATGTTTTCGGCGTCGCGCCTCTGTTGTTCAGGGCCTCTATGCCGGAGGCATCTTCTGAATGGTGGGTTAGTTCTGTCTCCATCTTGGCCAGGGCGCTGAGGGGGTTATTACGATCCAGAAAGCCCGCTTCCTGGGCCTGTCGGATCCTGGCTTCATATTCGGAATCTAGGGAATGTGTATCCACCATCGGGTTGGAGGAGGAGGGAGGCGTGGATAAGGCCAGGGTGGGCACCACCTGGTTGACCTGGGAAGGCTCCAGAGTGGAGGCAACCATCGCGACGGCGATCTCTCCATCGGCATCGGGTTGGGGCTCGACTGGGATAGCGGCGATGGAGGGGAGGAGAGCCTTGGGCTTGTGAAGGCTGGTGATGTCGGTTGGTCGTTCTGCCTCTCCTGCGGAGGGGGAAGGGTCGGTCGGCACCGATGATGAAGTCAGTGCCGGACGATTCTGCTTTCTGCCTCTCTCAGCTGAGACGTCGCTGCCGGAGTGTAGTTGGGAGGTGTCGGGGGGAGGGGGGGGGGGGGGGGGTCAGTTTGGTCGTCTGTCGCCTGAGGCGGGATATATATATATATATATATATATATATATATATATATATATATATATATATATATATATATATATATATATATATATATATAGGGAATGTATACATATATGTAAATATAATATAGGGGTATAAATATACTTATATATAAATTAGAGCATATACATATATTTATGAGTATCTGTATACGTATATAAATATTATTAGAACGTATATTATTAGAGTACATATTATTTAGGGAAAATACGTGTATGCATACATATAATATAGGATATATATATATAAATATATATATATATATATATATATATATATATATATATATATATATATATATATATAATATATGTGTGTGTGGTGTGTGTGTGTGTGTGTGTGTGTGTGTGTGTGTTTAGAGTATATACATGTGTATGTGTAATTTTGAGTATATAGATATATATGAACATACATTGTAGAGTATAAAAATATACATGTAAATATTTTGAAATGTATGTATAAATACCTATTCTTCCTAATAAAACTCCTAAAGCCAACAACCCTGGCCCAACCCGAATGGGATAAGTGAAATAGCTCACTGTTAGAAAAGTTGAGTGTCGGGTCGAACCATAGATCAAACCCGTTATCCATAACCCGTTACAACCCGAACCCGCACCTTTCCTTCAAAAACACAACGGTTCGTCCTCCACCCCCGCGTGATGCTGTGCTCTCTGCCAATGAGCAGAGCACGCGGCCGCCCCCTACAACTGGCTAGGTAGCTTCTCACTTCAATCATGCCACATATAAACACTCCCTCTCCTCTCCCTCACTGCAAACCTTGCTGCAAAAGATCTTCTTCTCTCCCGACTTCCTCCTCCATGGAAGCCTCATGCTCGAGCTCCCCATTGTTAACCCCGAACCTCAAGCCGACGCCACCCTGGACGCGGCGCCCTCCTGCGTCGCCATCGCCGGCACGATCGCTGTGCGCGCGCGCCAGCCGCGGGAGCCAACAACAACGGCCATGTAATAACGGCCATGCCACGTAACAACAGCGGTAACCGCCATCGCGGGTGACTACTAGGCCGTGCAGCTCAGGACAACCCCAACGAACATCATGGGGATGTCCCCGATGTCCCCGATGCAAATCCAGAATACAAAGACTAAAAGCGAAAATGCAAGATACAAACATCATCAAGGCCACGCCACAACAGACAGAACTCCACCTCAGTCCTTTATCCCTTCTTTTTTTTTCTTCTTGGGAGAACCATCAGAGCTCAACGAAGACAGACTAGGCGATTCGTACGTATCACTCGTGATCCCGTCGTGACGTGCGAGTTTTGAACTCAGAAATCATGCTTCATCGCAGTGACTTTGGACGCATTTTTGGACAATCCGACCATTGGATTGCCGATCCAATTCTTCCGTCTCATTCTCAGTATATATCCCTCTGCTCACCAAAATTTTTAACCGTTAAATCGATCGTTTGATAGATCAAAACCGGCCGCTAAGTTGACCGTTTAAATTGTATTATTTTTGGACAGTTTTATGGAGCCAACTTTGCAGATTTGTTTCTCTCTCTTTGAAGCTCCGATCTATGCACCCCCAGTTCCAGTGCGCAATAGGTATAACCACCTTTGTGCCATAAATTTTTAGCTTCATAGGATGTCGTTTGGTTGGTTAAAATCAATGCCAAAGTTGGACTCTCGAAACCATAATTTTTAACTTGTAAAATTCTAATTTTGAACCCGGGACTCCGAATTCCAATTCTGACGCCACAAGAAGACTCATGGCGTCGTTCTACCTAAAATTAATATAAAATTTGCTGAGTTTGGAGCAACGTGGCCCCGACATGCATTTTGGTGCAAATTGGGTCCCTTTGTCCGAGTCAATGGGTCATTTTGAGATGGTTCATCGAAATCCAATTTTGGATATACCGTTGGTTTCGTATCATCATTCTGAACTCATGGACATATAGTTTGCTAGGTTTAGAGGAATTTTATGATGGTATGTTTTTCAGTGTAAGGTGGGTCCAACGACGGACATCATTTTGACCCAAAATTACCGTTTTGCCCCTTTATCCAAATTGGACTTATGGATAAGCTATCCTAGCTAATTTGACCATTCTGGACACGTTGGTGATGTTTGTTTCAGCATCTGATGATGTCTGTAGATTTACCTTTATATACCACCATTATTTATAATTAATTTATATTTATGTTCGTATTTCAGAATCTCTGCGTCGAAACTGAGATCAGTCGATTCCATTGATCTTACATCGCTGGAATTGACTAGGTGACCATGTGGATCGCCAAGATAAAATTGTTAACCTTACGGTTGATTATCTTGTCTCGATTTGCGTGTCGTAGGTTTCGCTGTACGAATAGCGAGGTGCAAACTTGATACTTTAAACCTATAACTTGCCATTCATATTATCGACAATAATGATTATAAAGACTAGTGTGACCTATTTCTAGTCGATATAATTACAAGTGTCTTAGTGTCACGCCCCTGACCCAGAATACTGGAGAGCGGGGGCGTACATAGCCAGCTACGTATATTGAAGTGCAATCCACCTCGCTATACGGTCACGGCTGTCTAGATACATGAGGGTTTAACTACAAGCCAACAGTCTCCTATGGTCATGAACAAGCCTATTGTCTCAATCTCGAGCAAGCAATAATAGTTACAAGATGTCAGAGCACCAAATATATAATAGCAAGGCGTCCCATACATTACATATTGGATGATCATGAAGCTAGTCGTACAAAATATCAAGACTAGCAAGAGTTCAGTCATACATGATCAACCCTAGGATCTGTCAATCATGTTACACAGCCCGTAGGCAGACAGTAAATAAGGTGCAATACGAGCTAACACGTGCTCGCCGGCTAAACGCCTCAAAAGAATAATTTTTACAATAAAGTGGGAGGACAAAAGAAACCCACTCGTTGCCAGGGTTACGCCTGGTGGTCACCATCTGGCTGGAAGATAGGTAGAACCTCTAGAGCTGATCTGATATCTGGCCATACAAAACCGGCTGGGATCAGACCCCAGAAAGAGCAAGTGCCACAAAGGAGGCTTCACTTAGAAACTAAAACCAGCATATCACAATAGAGTATTAAAGGTAAATAATAAATAAAGAACTGATAATAATAGAGATAACAACAGTAAACTGAGTACGAAGAAACCATTCAAGTAGCCAGGTCACAACCCTTAAACCAAACAAGGACCGGGGTTGCAGCCCTTCACCTGAATAGAAACCCGTCTCAAATACTATTGGTAAGTAAAATATGATTAGTCTTGGCATAGGGTAAAATAAGACAATAAACGAAGAGAGGATAAAGAACTGCTCCGGAAGCCAGGTTATAACTCTTAAACCAAACAAGGACCAGAGTTGTAACCCTTCACCTGAACATAACCTTGCCCCTGATCTTTATTGTTAGGGCAATCATAGGTAACCATGTCATGTCATATTCTGTAAAACAGGACGAGCATGACATGGGATGCAAATAGGACAACAACGAGGAGAAGACACAGAACTGCTCCGGGAGCCAGATTACAACTCTTAAACCAAACAAGGACCGGAGTTGTAACCCTTCGCCTGAACAGAACTGGCCCCTGATCATTATTGTCAAGGTAAGCATAAATAGTCGTGGTATTAAGGTAAGGTAAAACATGACGAACATGGCAAGGGGTTGCAATAAGACAATAAATGAAGAGAAGACACAGAACTGCTCCGGGAGCCAGGTTACAACTCTTAAACCAAACAAGGACCGGGGTTGTAACCCTTCGCCTGAACAGAACTGGACCCCCGATCGTTATTGTTAAGACAAAGCATTAATAATCATGTCATGTCGCGATCTTGCACAGGATCAGGATAAGACTAAGCTGGAATAAACTCCATCCAATCAATCACGGCCAACCAAGAGTACGGCTTGATACTTTTAACTAACTAGGGTTATCACAGGCGTAGTTACTAGCAAGATGTAATGAGATTATCCCAACAGCCACAAGCCCTGTAGACTATCCGGTTATCCAGGTCGAATGTCCGTTTAAGAAGAATGCAACACGTGACTGTGTGCTGGAAATGTGCCCTACTCGTCGGTAGGCTACAAGTCCACTGAATGCGCCCAAATAACGGGATTGCTTGTAACTGGGAAATCTCTTCATGTCTACTGAATTATTCTAGTTAATTAGCCTTAGTCAATTTCAGTAGGTGCCCCTGACCGTGGTATTCAGGGGTCCCCGTCCTAGACATGATGCAAACAGTAATTGTTTATTTATACAAACACAATCGTCAACGGTGTCCAGGTCAATCATTCTTGTCAGGTCATGTCATGTCATGTTAGCCGTCGCAACATCAATTCGAGATAATCATGTCAGGTATACTTGTCATACCATGCCATGTTCAATTATCATTCCAAACCTATTAAATAAATTCGTGATTATCAAGTTCATGACAAAAGGCGTAAGGATATAAAATGGGCGTAAAAATATATATATAAAAAAGGCAAAGGTGTACGCCATAGGAAATCAAGTTTCTACGCACGTACTACTACGCTAGACCAAGGGGCCTTCAAGCGTAAAGTGGCTTACGCTAGCAAGAGCAAGGTAAGATAGCTCTACACGAGCAAGGGTACGTGTGGGTGGGGTTTTACGCTAGCCAGACTTTACGCAACTAAAATAATACACGCGTAAAATTCTACGCGAATGAGATTCTACGCGAGAAAACACTTAAGCGAAACTTTACGCTAGCAAGAGCCTGCTCGAGCCAGTGGTTTTACGCTAGTGAAACTTTACGCGAGGAACACTCGGCAAACTTTATGCTCGTGAGGGCCGGCTCGAGCTAGGGATTTTACGCTAGCTCGATTTTATGCGAGCGGAAGAGTCCCGAGCGTAAAATCGACTAGCTCAGCGTAAACGAGTACGCTTAGCACGCGATGCGTGAGCGTAAAGGGGCACTACGCGAACACGTTAAGACGTGAGCGTAAAATGCTGAACAATACGCTGGTACGTAAAACGTGTGCGTAAAACTATATCTTCTCCATATGGCAAGGTTAACATGCGTAAAAGCTCAGAACTCAAGGAAACTCCATCTCGGCCAGGACTTAGTAAAACCCGGCCATCCCAAAACCAAACTCGTGCCAAATCATGAGGCCTACTACATGAAACTCTTAATTTTCGAAAACAAGCTATTTTAGTAGATCAAAACTAAGAAGATCGAAAATACTAGAACTTAGATCTATATGAAATGAGCCATGGAATTTGAAAACACTAAATACTAAAGAGGCTTAGAATCTTGAGGAGAAGAAAATGGAACAACAAAATGGGAGTTCCTTCGTGAAGCAAGTTACACTTGCCTACGGTGGGGGTTCGGTGAGGAAGAAGAGGAAGAGCAGTAATGAGAAAAATTGAATGAAGAGAGAGAGAAAGGTGGTTGGAGTTAATAAATGGAGATGGTGGTGGTAGGTAGGGGTTCTCCACTTGGTTCATGATGAACCAAATAAGCAACCCAAGCCTAGCCGAACCAATCCCAAGGTGAACCAAGCAATGAAAATGCCAAATAAACCAAGCAGGGAGACATGCAATACGAGTCAAGAATACGTACACGTATACCAAGATACGTAATACGAACTACAGGCATTACACTTAGTTAGCCTAAGGTAATACGCGACTAGAACAATCCAAGCTCTCTCGGTGGGAGTTATGAGTTATACATGTACTTTAGTGTGTGATATATGTTTTCTTGTGATTAGGGTTGATAGGTATTTACATGGAGTATGGTTCATTGGCTCATAGATAGTGGATAGACTTTGGTATTGCAGTCTCAGCACATATTGGACAAACTCCAGGCAAGTATACCTTACCAACTTGATTTACAATATCTACTTGCTTATATTTCTTTTCAGTCGTTCAAACTAGATATACTGTACACGCTTTACCTGTTCATCATCAGTACACTGCTATGATTATACCAGATGACACATAGACATGATTTACGAATTCACACTGCATGGCATATATGTGACTCGTTTATGATCTCTGGACATTTACTTGTTGATTATGTCATGTGTACATGTTTGACCAGATTTGTGGACTTATCATTTGCTAGAGTCGGACTGGACGTGTTGTGGATGCGATGCAGACAGTATTATTGGACAAGAAGGGTAGTCACTAGGCGTATGAACTAATTTTCCATATTGTTACCGTCGCCTCTTACCCAAAGCCTTGGATATTCATAGTTACCGCAGTTCCTTACCGGAACTGCAGATTTTTCATAGTTACCGAAGTTTCCTTACCAGAGTTCCCGATTACACCGTGACAGCTCATGTGTACGAATGGCGTTCTTAAGTGCATTCCACACAGACTAGATAGTCTGCTTAGTAGTAGAGTTACTTGATCACCTGTGTATTACCCCAATCACGTGTTTATTTTCTGTATCACATGTTACTACCTACATATGATATCTACTGTACTTTACGGCATGTATATTATGTATCTTGCTACGTTCCGCTGAGGACCTGGTTTCCTTCCAGGTTGGCTGAGTAGGTTTGTAGAGCTCCTCGCTGGATTATTGCTGGTACTCATTTCATATCAGGTATTCATTCTTTCGAAGTTATATATTTCAATTTTTGCTATTTGTATCTGCTTAGTAGCATAGTGTTTATAGACTCATATTATTCTATTCGAGTCTACTCAGACGAGTATGATTATTGGACTGCAGACTAGTATTCATATTTTCCTTTCTCTATGCTTCTGTTATATGTATTGAGATATAATGTTGATATGGTGATATTTGCACTATTTTAAATAGTTTATACGTATTCTAGTCAGACTAGAGTCTGGTTGAATACATAGCTGGTCTATGCCATGTGGCTCGGTTCTGCGTATTTTGGGACGTGACATGTTTTTTGTGGTGGCCCATGCAGGTCGAGATAAATCGTTTCGGTTACGTCCCTGTACCGAACGAGCCTGCAGTATGATAGTATATTAGGATCTCAATCAACTGCTGCTATTGAAAATTCCTTTGACTGCTACTATCGTCTTTGACTTTTGTATTTGTGCTGAATCATAGCTTCTTTGAATTCCTATTTATGAACTCTCGCCCTTCCTTATCTCGGAAGGGCGAACTTTTGTGATTGACCAACCATTATGATTATACCTTATTATAGATTGTGATTAGGGACGATATAATATTCTGTAAGTGATTATTTAAGGCACGTAGGGGTTGGATAGACGTCTCTACTAGATTGATCGATAGGATATGAACAGCACCTCTATCGAGGTTTAGTTTCTATAAGAAAGTCCCTTGACTGAAGGAGAAACCCCTTGACTAGAACATATAGAATTAAATTAGAGGTTTACATATTTATATATCTGTTGGAAGAATTTCCAGTAATGATTGAGATGACTACGAATACGAATAGATGACTGCAAAGATCGACTAGGAATTAAACAAAGATCTGAATAGTGCTATCTCTATAATAGAATTACCAAATGATATGACTTGAGGAAAGGATAATGTTGTGAGTCGTGAACTGGTTGACTTCAGCCTATAAAATATCTAGAAGGTTTTACTTGGGGGATATAGGAACATATGCTTGGTAGGACTAGGTGATTAGCTAAGGTGGGTAGGCTTTTATAGACACACCACCAGGACAGAATAGAAAATATAGTACGATACCAAGCTTAACCCTAGAGAGAAGACTCTAAGACCATGCCACCCTCCGCTTGAGATAGATAGAGTTCTAGAGAGAAGTTATTATAAACCCGTGCAGATTGACTAAGAAAAATATGGAAGTTCCCTGATCATAAAGGGTGAAATGAGTGAAAGTTTAACCTGAAGGAAGATGCACTGGATTTTAGAGTGCCAACATGAAGGACAATAGCAAATAGAGCCCAAGGGCACCGTCAGGATACAAAATTATGAAGCATGATGATCATGTCTAGATATAAACCTTTGTGGTTATATTGCCCTAAAATTTAAGGAATTTTCACGTAGAGGATATAGAAATCCGGAATATGAATAGAAATTTTCTTGGATGACAAGAAACTATCCTAGGAAGATTAGGTATGTGAGAGAAAAGTGATCTAGGAGTAGATAAGTCAGAGATAGACTAGTCAACCATCTTCATATTGGTTGAGTCAAACCTTGAACGACTTATTAGAAAATTAGGACTAGAAGATTGACCAATAAGGTTAGACTACGTATTTATGGTTAGGCATTCTTGTAAGGAATGAGAAGTTTGCTTATGGTTAGTAGGGGTAGAACTTTGGTTAAGTTGCTAAGATATTTGACCTATGGCTTGTAAGAGTGTGGTATAGAATTTGAAGGATTGATTGAGTTAAGTATTGATTATAACCTTACTATCTTCGATGGTTAGTCATAGCCAAAGATTTGGCAATAGAGTTAGAAATATCATAGCTCAAGAGGTAGATTAGTAAACCCTTCGTCAATGCAGAATAGTTAGGAGTCCTAGAGAAATTGTAATAGGAATAGTTGTGTTCGGTGTATGTAGTGGAAATATCAAAGAGAAGAAAGAATTATAGGAGCAGTATTAGGTTGAGGTTGGAATTGCAGGAAAGTTTATAAGGAAATTAAGAAGTATTAGTTGAGACGAGGGTTACGACCGTGATTATCTACGATGATCTATGAGGACTATAGAGAGAATTATGTCTTAAGCAAGACCCTTGAAGTTGAGATTCGAATAAAGGGAGAGGAGATTATTTCAAAGAAATAAATGATACAAATTTTATGACAAATCAAAGTGGGGTTAGGAAAAAGAAAAGAAAATGATTATGTTATACAAGTATGTAATTAGAAAGCCAACACCATAGATTGTAGATAGACACATGATCAAGATTGAGACTTTCAAAAAACAAGGACAAGAAATAAAACGACATGAGATGAGGAGAAAACAAGAATCTCAAGATAGGAAAGTAGAGTGTCTTAAAATAGATTGATGAATATAATCTAGAGTGGAGAAGTACATAGTGGGTGATAAATTTATGAAGAAGAAGATGTTCCATGGATGGAGGAAAATGAAATGACATAAGGAGAGAGGGAAGAAAAATATCAAGATAGAGACGTGGAAATAAAATGGAAGAGGAATGACTTGTAATAGGTTGATAAATGGAATCTAAAATTGAATTGTAAGTTCTTGAAGATGGAAATATTTCATAGATAGAGAAAGTTAAGAACTAGATGTTGTGTTGAAAATTTTCGAGAATCAAGGACGTTTAAGGACCTTGATAGATTACATTAGGAGCATCTTGATATTGTGTTAGTGAAAGTTGCCATTAAGAAGGCAAGGCCGAGGAGTGTACTAATGGAAAAGAGATATGACAAAAGACCTTCAAATACTATTAGTTATATTCTGGATTAAGATTAGGCTAGCCGTGTTTAAGGAATCATGTGTTATCCTAGAAACCTGATGGATAGGCTAAACCGTAGTATGAACTAGTGTGCAACCTCTTCAGCTTGTTGGGCTATCATATTATTCTAAGTAACCTGGAGTTGTAGATTTAGATCGTATCACTGTTGTTTTGTTCCTTGCATGGTCACCTATCCCACATTTCCGACCATAACTTCGTGATCATTTCAATTATGAGATCGAGAATGATCTTCTCCCTTCCCTAATCATGTCATAATCTCAAAATCGAATCCTTGATTTTATACCCTTGTGCCTAATATTAATTTCACCATAGGCACCGTTTCTTCCAATTTCCTGAATCAAGAATCTACCTAAGTCGTACCTTATTTTCGTGAAAGTTTTTCCTTGAACTTATCCAAATTGCTCCTCACCATAACCTATAACTTCTCTGTTCGCGATTATCATGTACTTATCTCCTCCTTATGCAATTATAAACCCCTCTATGCCTCTTCCCTATAGTTATATCCAACCGAGACAATTCCATCTAACCTGTTGAAACCTTGACCCAAATAGGAGTAGCACTAAATTGATAGTAATTTTCTTATAGAGCTATTGACCAATGGTTCCATGATAGTACCTAGGTTCCTTAGATTATCTCAGTTTGTAATACCTATATTCTCGTATTTCCTTTTTGGAAATGTGCTAACCCAAAAATCTTACTAGTAGAATCGTGACGATAATTTGTTGACGCGTTTATAAGTTGATAGTTTAGTATACCTTAGCACTCAAATACTAGTGGCATCGACGTTCCACATGAACCATATACGACTAGTCGTACTTGACTCCTTTAGATATAAAACTTCTAACGTTTTTACTCTATGCCTAAGTGTAATTTCGAGGACAAAATTTTCTAAGGTGGGTAGGATGTGAGCCCCCTGAATTTTAGGGTTTCTTTTAAATTTTTTAAATGAATTATTTTCAATAAATAATTTTATTATAATTAGTTTTGATCATTAAATGTATATTTCCGTGACTTTGATTTTTGGAGCGTCAGGGATGTCAATCTCTCGAAATTTCCTTCACGAGTTTTGCAGTAGACAAGATTATCTTCATTTTTATATATTATGTCCCACTCAAACTTGTTTTCTTGCATTATATTTACATCGCACAACTTTCGGGTCAATTTAAGCCAATTGACCAACTACCGTAAAACTTGTCTTAACTTCCAATTTAATTTCGGAACTCAACATCGATCCGACCTAATCGACCCAATATATAATTTTGACCTATTTTGAGGGCCACTTGTGTGCCATCCAATCGAGCTCCTGCATGCTATTATTTCACCAATGATTATAGTTGATCTAAAATTGTAGTCATGGTCGCGCCAAACCAAAACTTGACCCAATCTAACCCAAGCCACCCAACCCAAGTGCATGTGACCCCCTTCTTTCATTGCTATTATTACTAATATTCATAAATATATTACTGACTAAGTTAGAATGAGTAGACTTTGGTACACACACACAAACACACCCCTATATATATACACACACCCCCCTATATATATATATATATATATATATATATATATATATATATATATATAAATATATATATATATATATATATATATATATATATATATATATATATATATATATAGTTTTCTTCTTTTTCAAAAATCAAGGCCCGTGGACAATGCCACCCAGCCAGCCTTGGCCCGGAGGCCGTGGACAACGCCACCCAGCCGCCCCTGTGGGAGTAGGGGCTCGAACCCCCGCCCTCACCTCCGAGTGCCAGCGGTCTTACCGGCGCGCCACTGTGCCACTGGCACATATATATATATATATATATATATATATATATATATATATATATATATATATATATATATATATATATATATATAAGAGAATGGGGTTCTGGGCCTGGCTTCCATGGGAAGGAGCTCTTCCGCTCCCCGCGCAAGGAAGGCGACCGCCGCTCACCGGCGCCCCGCTGCCCCTCGAGGCCTCCCCCTCCTCCCCGGCCTCCCCGCCCCCTGCGGTTGGCCTGGCGCCCCTTGGTCGCCTCCCCCATGGGGAAGGGAGAAGATCATTCCCCATGGCTTGGTAGGACTAGGTGAGCAAAAAAAAAAATATATATATATTAGGGAAGGGAGAAGATCATTCTCGATCTCATATATATATATATATATATATATATATATATATATATATAATATGCAAAAAAAATATAATATGCAGATGACCTCTAGCCTAGTGGTTAAGAGAGATGCATGCGGCCCGAGTGGTCAGGAGTTCGAATCCCAGTGGGAGCAATTCCAGAAATAATTTACCTGGTTCCAATATATATATATATATATATATATATATATATATATATATACATATATATTAGAGCATATAATATATTTATGAGTATCTGTATACGTATATAAATATTATTAGAACATATTATTAGAGTACATATTATTTAGGGGAAACACGTATATGCATACATATAATATAGGGTATATATATATACGTATACATATATAATTAGAGTATATACATGTGTATGTGTAATTTTGAGTATATTGATATATATGAACATACATTGTAGAGTATAAAAATATACATGTAAATATTTTGAAATGTATGTATAAATACTTAATATATGTATAAATACCTATTCTTCCTAATAAAACTCCTAAAGCCAACAACCCTGGCCTAACCCGAATGGGATAAGTGAAATAGCTCACTATTAGGAAAGTTGAGTTTCGAGTCAAACCATAGAGCAAACCCGTTATCCATAACCCGTTACAACCTGAACCCGAACCCGAACCCGTACCTTTCCTTCAGAAACACAACGGTTCTTCCTCCACCCCTGCGTGATGCTGTGCTCTCTACCAATGAATAGAGCATGTGGCTGCCCCATATAGCTAGCTAGGCAGCTTCTCACTTCACTCCTGCCATATATAAACACTCCCTCTCCTCTCCCTCACTCCAAACCTAGCGGCAAAAGATCTTCTTCTTTCTAACTTACTTATCCGTGGCAGCCTCATACTCGAGCTCCCCGTTGTGAAACCCGGCCCTCAAGCCAGTGCCACCCTGGCCGCGGTGCCCTCTACGTTGCCATCGCCGGTGCGATACTGTGTGCGCGTGCCAGCCGCGGGAGCCAGCAACAACGACCATGTAACAGCGACCATACGTGCGACCATGTCGCGTAACTGCGACAACAACCGCCATCGCGTGCGACCATGAGGCCGTGCAGCTTCGGGTGACCCCAGCAAACTCTTGGGGGTGTCCCCAATGTCTCCGATGCGGTGTAAGGGCAATTCGTTCGTATCGCATGGTATCTCGTCGTGACGAGCGAGTTTTGAACTCAAAAATCGTGTTTCATCGCAGCAACTTTGGATAATTCGACAGTTGGATCATCTATCCGATTCTTCTGTTTCAATCTCGATATATACCCCTTCGCTAACCTAAATTTTCAACCATTAATTCAATCGTTTGATAGATCAAAACCGGTCGTCAAGTTGACAATTTAAATTGTATTATTTTTGGACAGTTTTATGGAGCCAACTTCGCAGATTCGTTTTTCTTTTTGAAGCTCCGGTCGATGCGCCACCAGTTCCTATGTGCAACAGGTATAACTACCTTCGTACCATAAAAGTTTTAGCTTCATAGGATGTCGTTTGGTTGGTTGAAATCGACGCCAAAGTTGGCATCTTGAAACCATAATTTCAAACTTATAAAATTCTAATTTTGAACCCGGGACTTCGAATTCTAATTATGACGACACCAGTGGACTCGTGGCATCGTTCTACCTAAAATTGGTACAAAATTTGCTGAGCTTGGAGCAACGTGGCCCCGACATGTATTTCGGTGCAAATTGGGTCCTTTTGTCCGAGTCAACAGTCATTTTGAGATCGGCTCATCGAAATCCAATTCTGGATATATCGTTTGTTTCGTATCGTCATTATGGACTTGTGGACATATAATTTCTAGGTTTAGAGGACTTTTATTATGGCATGTTTTTCGGTATAAGATTGGTCCAACGACAGACCGCATTTTTGACCCAAAATTACCATTTTGTCCCTTTATCCAAATTGGACTTATGGATAGGCTATTCTAGCTAATTTGAACATTTTGGACATGTTGATAATGTTTGTTTCATCATTTGACGACATCTGTAGATTTATCTTTATGTATCACCATTATTTATAATTAATTTATATTTATGTTTGTATTTCGGAATCTGTGCGTCGAAACTGAGATCAGTCGATTCCAGTGATCTCACATCGCTGGAATTGACTAGGTGACCATGTGGATCGCCAAGATGAGATTGTTAACCTTGCGGTTGATTATCTTGCCTCGATTTGCGTGTCGTAGGTTTCGCTGTACGAATAGCGAGGTACAAACTTGATACTTTAAACCTATAACTTGCTATTCATATTATCGACAATAATGATTATAGAGACTAGTGTGACCTAGTTCTAGGCGATATAATTATAAGTGTCTTAGTTAACCTAAGGTAATATGCGACTAGAACAACCCAAGCTCTCTAGGTGGGAGTTATGAGTTATACATGTACTTTAGTGCGATATATGTTTGCTTATGATTAGGATTAAGAGGTATTTACATGGAGTATGGTTCATTGGCTCATGGATAGTGGGATAGACTTTGGTATTGCAGTTTCAGCACGTATTGGACAAACTCCAGGCAAGTATACCTTACCAACTTGATTTACATATCTACATGCTTATATTCTATTTTAGTCGTTCAAACTGGATATACTGTACATGCTTTACCTGTTCATCATCGGTACACTGCTATGATTATACCAGCTGACACGTATATTTGCAAAAAGAAAAGTTTGATTACAAACTAAGAAAAAGAAAGTACAATTTGATTCTGGAGAAGTACAACTATAGGAATCTGATCAGAAGATGATTACTTTATCCCTTGGACAATGCAATGTCGAAGAAGAAACCCTTTGGAGAGTGCTGCAGCAATTTGTTCAAGAGATTATGATCATTAGTCATGCTTGAGGAGTGATTTGGAACTCTATTTATAGAGTTTAGGGATAACTGTCAAACAATTATCCTGATTGACGCACACTTACAATTGGCACGCTATCATTCATTGGCACAAGCGGTTTGTTTAACTGCATGAGACACGTAGCATTCTGTGAGTAAGATGCTCTTGGTCGTGGGCAGTGTCACGCGTACACGTTCTTCGAGATTAGTGGCATGCGTGCCACATCATCTTCCTGCTTTTGGATGATTTGATCAATTGGCGCCAACTCACAAATGACGCTTGGCGCAATTTGATTATTAGCGTCCTCTGCTTAATATATTAAATCTGTAGGAGTTGACTGCCTCGTGCCAAATGATAAATAGCGCGAGGCAGCTGTCAGTCATTATGACATAATTTAACACAATCTTCTCGAGCGCCATGCGCTCGAAATTCGAACGGATTTTCCTTGACTAACGCGTTTGTTAGTCATTATGACAACTGTTTCAGCTTCTCAAAGAAGCTTACAACATGGCATCAAGCACCATTCTTCTGAGCGCCATTTATTCCTGAGCGCTATTTGATTCTGAGCGCTATTTAACTTCTGGGCACCATTTATAGCAATATGTTCTTTGTAGCAATTTTTAGCTTCTACAAGATCCTCTTCAAAGTTTTCAATTTTGAAATTTTTTAAAATTTGAAATACTTTGAATTAGAAGCAACTTTCATGTGTTTGGCGTACTACAGGAGCGTAACCGACCCCAGATTTCTCGTGCAATTTGCGCAGCCGTTACACTTTGATTTTGATTATAAATATCCGAGAAGGGAGAGAGATAAAAACTTTTTACTTGAGACTTCTTCTTTCCGTGCCCTTCGTTTTTCTCTCCTTCACTTTCAAAAACGTTTTCGATCGACCATGGCCCCACTAAAGTCGGCCGCTGACAAGGACAAGGGAGTCGTCGGAGTTTCGCCGTGCACTTCGCCACTGAGGGCGCCGCAGTACGCGCCACCGTCGGCGAGAGCTAAGGAGGCAAACCCAGCGCTCGAAGGTGATCATCGGAGAAGACAATGAACAGTGGGCTTAGCGCCATTAGATGGAAGCGCCAAAAAGCTAGTGCCAACCATCTCTTTCAGAGTATTGGTTGGCGCTGCACAATTTCAAAAATAGCGCCACCTCTTTCAGAGTGCTGGCCAAACATAGCACACACTTTTTGTCTATACAAAAAGTGCGCCATGCGCTAAAAATCTTACATACGCAATAACTGTCATATGCGCAAAAAAGTATTTGAAATGTTATATGCGTAAAATGTTTGAACTGTCATATGCGCAAAATGTTTGAACTGTCCTGTGCGCCACTTGAAGAACTGTCATGCTCAAATAACAAAAATTGTCATAAGACACCTAACTTTAAGAGATTATCATGCGCCACTCAGAGACTATTTTTGCACTGTATGCACCATTGCATTGTATGCGCAATTTAAGGATTGCATTGCATGTGCATTTTAAAGATCTGTGAAGATTAAGCTCTTTTGCCTTCATGATCTTAACCGTTGCTTTTTCTTGCAGTTGACCTCAGAGAAGACCCTAATGCAAAGATATTGGCCTCTGCTTTTTGAGTCTCGAAGTATTAAGAAGATTTATCTCACGTCTTCTTCCCTCAATATGATCTTCTTTCTACTAGAAGAGCTCTTTTAGAGTCCCACGATAACATGACTCTACTATGTATGATGGATGGTGAACCCTTCACAAGTTTGGATCAAGTGCCCTATAAGAAACCAAACTTCTTATTTGGCGAAGCCATCGAAAAAGACTCTAAGCCCAAATCAAAGCGGAAAAAGCGAGTCTATCAGAGTGGAGACAGACTAATGTATCTCACTGATATGACGAGGCATCTGTCCTTATCCCGTTACGCTCATGCCAGCCATCCTCGAAACATGGCATGGGACCTAACCCCTTTCCAATAGGCTAGGGTTGGAAGGATATGTCACAGAGTAGGTCCTCAGAGGAGGGACATTTTCTTCAGTTCATCAAAGAGACGTAGCACCCATTTGAGAGGCCTAAAATCGAGTTATGTGCCACATGAGGATTCGTATCTGCTGATTCCAGTTAGGATACCCTTCTTCGCTAACCTATTTGTTAAAGCTGAAGGAAAGTTGTTGGCCCATTCCATGGTCACACCCGATTTTAATAATCGACATAAACTTAAGTCAATACACAAAATATACGAACTGCTGCTAATCATTTCATGACGTGTGAAATCAATATCAACAAGCGTACTACTGCATCATCAAGCAAGTAAATCATCAGTTTGAAGCTTACTCTCATTGGAATCCAGTCCAAGTCATTTTATAATTTATTATGTATTTTATCTTTATTGAGTCTAGGATATAAATTGTAAGATCGACTAGGTAATACTGGCTTAGGTTAATCTTAGTCCATTTTTCTATAAAGTCTACCTATTCATATTCCATCCACCAAAAAGTTCAATATCATTTTTGCAACAGAATTTGACAAATGTTCAATATTTTCCTAGACTGAACTCAAACCGAGTTCGGCTCGAGTTTGGTCCGAACTCTGCCCGAGTTCGGTTTGTTTAAATTCAAATATTTGTTGCCTCCAAATCTGCATGCAACGTTCATATGCTAAATCTTTGCATCAGAACTCTGCCAGAACTCTGTCCGAGTTCGGTTTCAGAAAACACCTATAAATAGAAAAAAGTTTTTTATTTTCAAATCACTCATTCATTCTTCTTCTTCTTTTCTCTATTCAATAAGTATTTTCACCCGATCAAAAGTTTTCATATCACACCTACACTTTTCTTAGCCAAAAGCCAGTAATATCTGTTTCGATCTAGAGTCTTTTGGTTATCAAGAGTTGTAAAGAGGTTGTTCAAAGTACAGAAATTATCTCTGTTGTGGAGCCGATCGTACGCTCATCACCAAGCACGGTGTTGTGAAGTTGGTCGTGCACTTGTCACCAAGCACGGTGTTGTAAGAGACTGCAAGCTCTCAGTTAGCTTGTGCCTTAGTGGATTAACATCGAGCAAGAGTACTCGAGACTTGATTAGTCCTCTCAGAGGGATACCAATATACATTGCTGTGTTACTGAGTTTGATCTCTCTATCTCTTGCTTTATTTATTTACTGTCTCTTATTTACTGCCATAGTTATCTGTTTATAATTTTTTAAATTGGTGATTATTTTCTGCTGCACTCGTATCACACTATTCATCCCCCCTCTAGAGGTGCTCAACGGTCCTATAAAAGTGTCCAAATCAGAATATGCGGCTGACGGGTCTGATGAATCCAGATATCAAATGCTGGAGCCGACTTTTCGTCTGGGCTTTAAATAACTTTAGGGACAAGCTTATTGATTTGAAGCTTTATGAACCTATCTGGACTACTTCCAGCGACATCCACCCCAATTCTGATTTGTTTTTATCCTTGGTGGAAAGATATAACGATAGGATAGGCACTTTTATGACTCCTCGAGAAGAAATAGGCTTCGCCCTTCATGAGATGCGATATATCTCTCATCTGCCAATGGGTGACCACCCATATGAAGAATACGTGCCAACAAATGAGGAGCTGGATGCTTTTGCCAAGAAAAACACGAAAATGGTGGTAGTCTTTGAAGAGTTGTTATGTTATTTTATGATCTGCACTCTTCTATATAAGAGCCATGCAAAGGGGACATGTTATCTATCCAAATGGTTGGTGTATCTATTTTTGGGCCACGTCTAGGAAGTCAAGGTGCAAGAATACCTAGATTGTGAGCCTCACTTTTTTAAACCGCTTGACTACAGTACTATCAAAAAATTGATAGAAGAGTTAAGGCATGTCGACAATGAGCTGATGGAGGATTGGCGTGAGTTTTCCGCTGGTACTCGTATCGAGACTTATATAAGACAAGGTGGTAGAAAGATGTCTCGAGAATCTACTCTTGCATGCATTCTCTCCTTGTGGCTACGACAGTTCGTGGTTCCCGGAGCCAGTACTGTTGACAGAATCCACCGAGGTGTGCTATTCGTCACTGTACGTTTAGTATTTGGTCACAAAATAGATATTCTTTCTGCGATGACTTGCCGGCTGAACGCAGGTCTTCGTTCCTTTACAAATACCATGATGGTGGATCCCGATACTCGAGACGAGTTTCCTCGTACTGAGATGCCATATACTTATTTGTTTGGCTGGTTACTGTTCGAAATCACAAAAGATTGAACGAACGTTTTGTTTATTGAACGTAAAAAGACCTGTGTACAGAGAAGGAAGTGCTAAACAGGATATTCTAAGTACAAGTGGAAGACCTGTGTATAGGAAAGGAAGTCCTAAACAGGATATTCTAAGTACAAGTGGAAGAGTTTCTGGAAAAGTGTGACGGTGGAGATCGAGCACTACATCGGCTTCTTTACTCCGTTGACAATATGACGACGAGTTGAACTTGCTCTGACTTTCTAATGCCTTTGATGAAACTCTAGGGTTGCCGATCAAGAGGATGCATGGAGCTGGAGATTTGATATTTTGTGGTCTCTTCTTTGTTGAAGGAAAACTCCTTCTTTTTATAGGGGAAGAGAGCACATATGCGATGTGCATTAGGGTTTTGAGATATAAAGGAATCTGCCGTCATTGTACGGTGCAGGTTTCTGCGGCGCTGACATGTGACAGACATTGAGATTTCCCTCTATCGAGATCTCTGGTTGTCACCCCCACTTTCCTGAATAGGGCTAATATAGTCATTTATATTATTTTATTATTTTAATATTATTAATGTTAGTGTTTTTACATTATTAGTTAAATAGGTATTTTGTTGATATAGATATATATATATATATATATATATATATATGTTCATTAAGTTTTTATTATAAAACTTTTTATATATTAAATAAATATGGATACGGAATATTTATTTTAATTTTCAAAATAATTTTAGAATTGTATGGTGTTTATTTCATTTTATGATATATATATATATATATATATATATATATATATATATATATATATATATATATATATATATATGTAAAAAAAAAAAAAAAATATATATATATATATATATATATATATATATATATATATATATATATATATATATATATATATATATATATATATGTACACTATTTATTTATAAAAGGGGTTATTAAATTATATTTTTTTATAATAAATGAATATTATGTATAATAAATCAAGAGAGTGGGAGAGGGATTTTTATAAAACCCTAACCCTACGTCGTCACCCCAACCCAGCGCACGCCCCGACGTCGCCGTCGACCATCCCACTGCCGTCTATCTTCGGAAAACGTGCGACGAACAACCCACCCGCGCGCAGAACTGTCAGCGAGGAGTAGACTTTGCAGCGAGATAACTCCGTGCACGCTCGATCGATTTTTGATCCGTTTCTTCCGATATGATCCTAACCTATACACCTTTAATCTCCTTCAAATAGTTCATGCCGATTCGCATCATGTGCAACGAAAAACGAGTTCCAAAATCGAGAAAAAACTCAATTTTCTGGGTTTAGAAACTGTTTCGAAACTCTATGTTTGCGGTCGATTTGCGACAAGAATATTGCTAACTTTGGAAAACCTTCTGAAGACACATGTAGACAACATATAGGAGATCAAAACCCTTCTTGTAGATTTAATTTTTATGCATTATACATAAAGTTATTGGTTTGTAAAGATTGAGAAAAAACTGATTTTCAAAACTGAATTTTTAGAAAAATTGCCCCGATACAACGTCCGTCCCGTCAATCCGGGCGACGTGGTCTCGAACCAAAAGCATCAAAAGGTGCGTATCGACTTTGTGGATGTGTGAGCTTTGACGGAATTCAGCGTGTGCGCGACGAATTTGATGCGTATCCGTCAAAATTCACCGTATTAGCCTTTTTGCAAATTTGTCAATTACTTTGTGCACGTTCGTTACATCGAGACAAAATTTACGCCAACAGGACCGTATCAATTTTTTGGTCCCGTATGCCAAGTTTGGTCCGATTCTGAGAAGGTCGACCAGAACACTATTTTGGGAGGCCCGTGACACGATCCAATGGGCAAAATTGTGCACGGCCCACCGAAATCCAACTTTGGACATATGCTTGGGTTCATCTCATCAAACTGGACCTGTAGATGTGTAGTTTGATGACTTTAGAGATCGTAGATTTTGGCACGCTTTTCGGTACAAAGCAGGTCCAACGACGGACACCGTTTTGGTCCAAAATTACCATTCTGCCACAGTTTCTAGAATTAAACATATGGGTAAGCATTTCTAGCTAATTTGACTATTCTGAAAATGTTGGTAATGTCTGTTTCAGTATTAGGAGACTGTTGTGCGAGTTGACCGTTCGTGGCTCATTGAGTGGTTTGTAGTTTTGAATTTTTCAGCTCAGGACAGCAGGCAAGTACATTCTCTGATAGTTTTCATTACTTTGATATCTACTATATCCGATTCAGTTGTAGTATTATACTTGATTCTCAACATGAGGATACACGGACTAGTATACGTGAATCTTGTCCTGAGATATCATTCCTGGTTTACCTAGTATATGAGTACATTGTTCGATATTATTTCTTGTACTTGTATAGACACCGATTTGGGAGTGGGTTAGCCCCCTCCTCTTCGAATCCCGTGTCATGACCTGTCATGTCTGGAATCATTATACTACTCGAGGATGGCGAGTTATTAGAGGTTATGTGATCATTACCCCTACTTGTTTATTACTTGTGCATAGCTCCACCCTCACCACACGTAGGGTGTAGCCTGACCTTATACTACTTGTGCATAGCTTTCTATTTTGGCCGACCTGATTCCTACACTATTATACTACCTGTGCATAGCCGGTCAAATAGAACATCATGATCTTGACCCAAGCCGATCACATAACGCTCTAATATCTCATGACACTTACTTTATAGGTTTACATCGTACATCAGATTATATTTGCTGCTTATTCTAGCTTTACCTTACATCTCACCCATGATATGCTATTCAGTTCTTTTATACAGTTTTACTTCTAGTTTTGACATTCATTATTTATTTTATTATAAATGTCTCTTATAGTATTTATCAATTCACATGGAACTGCGGTTGGTGTTTGTACTTGCTCATATTTGACAGGATAACCCCCATTATTTTTCAAAGGATTTAGATGCAGACTGCCCGACCTACTACGGGTTTGGCATAGATGGAGCCTACGACCAGGACCAGCCTGTGGACCCGGTGCTCATAGAGGACGCACAGTCTGTAGTAACTTAGTTTAGCTAGATTTTGTCTGGATTATATTCCAGCTTGATACTTTAAGACTTGTAGTATTTATTTGGGATCTTGTGTTATGTCTTTAAATTCTGAACTTGTGATTGTGACTGAGCACTATTTCGGACTATTTATTCATCTTGTTTCTTTATCATATTCGTGCCTATCTTCCTTAGATTTATGTGATTGAGTTGTGTTTATATTCCTCCATGCGGAGATGACAGGTTATATTATTGTGTCTTAGATTCTATATATTCTAGATGACCTTTACAGCGTTCTACCGCCGATACTGCGGTGTAGGCTGGACGTACCCACGTGCTCGTTCCCCTAAACAGGGTACGAATCGTGACACATTTTTTATGGTGGCCCATGCAGGTTAGTGTCGCAACTAGTACAATTTCGTAATGGTGCTTGACTTAGAGTGCTAATTACCAGCATGCTGTTAGGATATAGGTTCTAGGTTACGATAGGAGTTACTCAATCACATATTAGGAAAATTTTAATCTTTTGATTACCATGACAAACTCTTCTTGCATTTCGAAATAAATTGTCCTTTATTGACGATATCTTATCTTGTGCCATATTGATCTCCTTGCTTAGGACTTTGGAGAGATTCCTGTGATGACCCTTGGAAATCTTGTTTTGAACATCAATTTGAAATCATTTTCTCTTGTTTTTGTTCACCCTTGCTCCTTATTATTGAATTTGATATTGATGGATCATCGTTGATTTTGATTGTCATATCGAGATGAATTTTATGGCCCGAGTTACAGTATCTTTTGATACCATATGTTGATGGAATAATAGGAAAGGTAAAACGTCTACTTTATTATGGAACCTGGAGTTTATTGCAGCTATATTAGCTGGCGTGGCGAAAACGTAAGGACCTGACTTCGGATGTACATATCTTGGTTATGAGATTTGGGATTTCTCGCAGCCATACTAGTCGGCGTGGCGAGAATTCCAGACAACATGATTATAGTGGTGCATACCCAGTTATGGAATCTACCGTTTATCGCAGCCTTGCTTATTGGCGTGACGAGAATTCTGAGTATCATGATTTTGGGACAGACGCGTATGATTATCAGATTGTATCTTGAGAAGGGTCCTAACATGTCATCTCTATCATTTCACTTCTGTTATTATAGATTCTGTTCCATCCTCAATTAGGTTAGGAGTAAGGATACCTTCGGTTCTTTAGTCCAGGTGTCTCATTTCATTATAGGTTATTCGTAGTGTGATGGTTTGGTGACTTGCAATTGGTCTGTGTCCTTGAGTATTAATGTTAATAGTTTAGAATATGGTTAGGAAGTATTGTATATGATTGTTGATAATTAAATATAGATGAGAAACCCTAAGGTGATTAATAAGTGTTAAGGTAGGAGTTACCCCAGGTGCCAGAATAAGAGGAGTAACCTAGTAGTAATAGCTAGAGCATTTCAAGTGTTATAGAGGTTTAGGCACCAATATTTTAAGTGACTAGTTAGAGGAGGGACATGAGTAACCTAGTATAGAAGTACCATTCAAGTATCATACAGAGGAGTTAGTGCCTTGTGTAGACATTGTCAAGAC
>JANAVB010010791.1:1423539-1437272 GCA_029216955.1 Iris pallida
CCTCGGTGGTGATGGGAGCTATCCCTCCGTTGCCTTCTCTGCCCACAGATATGGAGCAGATGCTCGTATTCTTTCAGCAGGTGCTGGAGTCCCAGCGGGCCCAGCACGAGGCTCAGTTAAGGTAGACAGAGGCCATGCGCCAGGGTATGGAGGATGTAAACAGGTTGGCTCTGGGCAGTGGAGCGTGGGGCTCCGCAGGAGGGAGGTGCAGCAGCAGCAGAAGATCGGGGACATCCAGGCTTTCAAGAAGCTCGGTCCGAGGGATTTCAAGGGGACCGAGGGCATTATATATGCTGATGACTGGCTCGAGGATATCGAGTTAGATGAAGGCCTCCAGCCTGGCAGACGACTTGAAGGTCGAGGCGGTTGGCTTGCAGTTGTTAGATGTTGCCGGACATGGTTCCTGAATGAGCCGGCTCTTGCAGGAGAGGGCCACATTGGGCTGAGTTTCGGGCCCTATTCAGAGGAGAAGTTCTTTTCCTCCACAGACAAGATCGGCCTAGTACGGCAGTTTTAGAACCTGCAGCATGGCGGTATGGCTGTGGAGGAGTATGCGGCGGAGTTTGGCGCTGAGCGATACGCCGAGTACATGGTGAGCGACCCAGTGATCCGAGCAGAGCGCTTTCGGGAGGGATTGACCTGGGATATCAAGATCCTGATCCCTTCTTCTATCCGACCTATGCAGAGGTTTATGCGGAGGCTCGAAAGGTGGAGAGGGAGTGGGGCTTGAAGCCGAAGAAGGATCGTGATTTGTTTTCGGGGGTTAGTAGCAGCGCGGGGGCTGCTAAGCGCCTCAGCTTCAGCATCAGTCGTTCCAGCATCATCAGCAGCAGGTGCAGGCTAGGGCACCTGTCCAGAGGGTTCAGCAGCGTCCAGGGCAGGATGATCCACCGTGCCACTTCTGCAAGAAGCCCGATCACCTCTTTGAGTTCTGTAGGAGGAGGGGGGCTGTGTTTCTTTTACGGTGCCGCTGGGCATCAGATGCGGGAGTGTCCCAAGAACTCTCGTGCCACTGGAGCAGCTCAGAGGGCACCTGTTCAGAGGGTACCAGCTAGTGTGCCGGTAGTTCAGCAGCGGGGTCCACTTCTGTCCCATCAGCAGCAGTTTGTTCAGCACCGCCAGTAGAGGGGTGGTCAGGGTAGAGCCTTTGTGTTGCAGCCGAGGAGATGGAGCCTATTGCGGATGTTGTCGCAGGTTCTATTCTGCTCGATTCTTTTCCAGCTTTGGCCTTATTTGATTCTGGTGCTACGTACAGCTTTGTGTCTGTTTCTTTTTTCTTAGCACAATATCATTGCTGAGTATCTTGGTAGGACTTGCAAGATTATGACTGGGAATGGTATCATCCTAGTTAATAATGTTTGCAAGGGGCGGAGAGTTTCTTTGAGAGACCGGGAGCTGAGTGCGTGTTTGCTCGTAATGCCAATTCCGAGTTACGATATGGTACTCGGTATGGACTGGTTGAGCAGCACCACGCTAGCATCGACTGCAGAGGGGCATGATTCTGTTCAGGCCGTCGGGAGAGTCGGAGTATGAGTTCACCAGGGGTGCATCGGAGCTAGGAGATGGATTCTGCGGAGCGTTGTTGGGGGACCGGTGTTGCCATATCCACTCATTGCTGAGTTCTTGGATGTATTTCCCGAGGAGCTGCCCGAGATGCCGCCAGATCATGATGTTGATTTTTAGACCTAGTAGGGCGCGATGAGCCTCTCTTCCAACACGTCGACGAGCTGGAGGACAAGGGCTTTATTCGATCTAGTTCTTCACCTTGGGGCGCGCCAGTTCTTTTCGTCCCCAAGAAGGATGGTACGGTACGTCTGTGCATTGATTACAGGGTGCTCAACAACCTTACCATCAAGAATAAGTATCCTTTGCCAAGGATTGATGACTTGTTCGACCAGTTGAGCGGGGCGAGGGTGTTCTCGAAGATTGATACTTACGTACCGTACCATCAGCTGAAGGTAAAGCGGGATGACATTCCGAAGACTGCATTCCGGACTCGCTATGGCCAGTATGAGTATACCGTCATGCCGCTTGGGTTGACCAACGCCTCGGCGGTATGTTGGCCATTGGTCATATGGTCAAACCTGATTTTAATAATTGAATAAACTCTGTCTGGATATACAAAGCTAGTCGGGGACATCTCGGACTCTTGAACATGATCAAGAATGGCTATCCACTGAATTCAAGACCGAAGAGATCTGTTTGCCTACTCGAGTCTGTAATTCCTTATGCAATGTATTTTTTCATTTATTTGAGTCTAGGAATATATTGTACACCGAGTCGTACTGGCAAATAGGCTACCCTCAAATGAGTTCAAAATGTTTTTAAAATGACCTCTCAAAAAGGTTTACAAAAAGGTTTTCAAAAAGGTTTTCAAAAATCACCAAAAAGCTTTTCAAAACCTTAACTAAATCCTGACTTAACCCTGACGAACTCGGACCGAGTTTCGGCCAGAGTTCAGCCAGAGTTCGGTTAGTGGCCGTTGTGATTTTGAATCCTTGGAACTTGGTCCTCCTGCAGTTGCGGATTTGACCGAGATTTGCTCATAGAGTTCTGCCCGAATTTTGCCCGAATTCTGTCAGAAGTCTGCCTTTGAAAGTCCTATAAATAGAGAAAGATTTCGATCATTTCAACTCACTCATTCACTTTCAATCTTCTCTCTATCTAAAGCTTTCAGTCTTTCAAAGAGTTTTCTAGAGCTTTTAATTTCAGATCCCAAGCCAATTACAATCCTCTAGTCGATTTGCCAGTGCGGTACGGTCTAGAAGTTTCTGAGAGATTGTAATCAGAAGGCTTGATGAAGAATACCTCTTCACATTTGAAGTTGGACGAGTTTTCGTATCAAAGCTCGCGTTGTAGAAGTTGCAAGGACTTCGTAAGAAAATTTGCAGTTTTTTCCAATAGTGGATTCAACTGGTAGCAAGAGTTCTACCGACATGATTAGTCCTCAACAGAGGGATACCATATATAACACTGTCTTGTCTTGCGTTTGCTCTCTTAACTCTGTCTTTTTATTTCAGTTGTGATTAATATTCTGTGATTGTGCTGCTAACTTTTTTTTTAATTAGCATTATTCCGCTGCCAACTCTATTCACCCTCCTCTAGAGTATTACGCTTTACTATTTCGTTCCTACAATTGGTATCAGAGCGGGTGTTACAGGTAAAGCGAAGGTAACGGTACAATTATTTATTCATTTTTAACTGTTGTATAGATCACAGCACAACACATGGCAACTGTGAAATTCACAAGTGAAGGCCAGGCCACAAACAGACCCCCACTGTTTGATGGTACGAACTATACCTATTGGAAAACACAGATGAGTTTCTTCTTGAAATCACTTGACTTTGATTTATGGTCCATTGTTCTTGATGGCTATCAAAAGCCACCTCGTATAAATGTTGATGGAGTTTTAGTTGAAAAACCCCACAGCAGATATACAGAGGAAGAAAAGAAAAGGGCCAGTCTTGACGCACGTGCCATTAATGCTCTCTTTGTGCTTTAGACAGAACTGAATTTAACAGGGTGTCAATCTGCACAACGGATAATGAAGTGTGGAAGCTACTTGAGGTCACACATGAAGGCACGACTCAAGTAAAAGAATCTAAAGTCAGCAGACTTACTCAAGAGTACGAAGCGTTCAAGATGAAGCCCAACGAAATAGTTACACAAATGTTCGAAAGATTTCTGGATATTGTAAATCCTTTGTCCTCCTTAGGCAAAGATTACAGTAACCATGAAAAGATTCGCAAACTCCTGCGAGCACTCACCAAGAACTGGATTCCGAAGGCTACTGCAATCATTGAAGGAAACGACCTCACAACTATGTCCCTCGAAGTACTCATGGGTAAACTACTCACTCATGAACTGGAGCTACAAGATTTTGAAGAGCCTGCACCAAAGGAGAAGACGATCGCTCTCAAGGCTCAGCACAGAAAAGCTGCTGAAGGTGACTCAGACAGCAGTGGATCTGACGCTGAAGATCAAGCACTCCTAGCAAGGAAGTTCAAAAGATTCATGAGACATGAGAAGAGAGTCAAAGAGAACAACAACAACAACTGGTATCAAGAAGATGCTGTTTGCTATGGTTGCAAGAAGAAGGGACACATGAAGAAAGATTGTCCCACAAACTCATCATCAAGCAAGAAGAGCAACAGGTATGGAAAAGGGAACCTGAAGAAATCAACATCTAGAAGATATGCCAATACCAGCATATGGCATGAAAGTGAAGCCAGCGACTCAGAAGTCGAACAATCAGAAGACGCTGCAAACGTATGCTTTATGGCATCCGATCAGGTACCTACTGAACCTGTAGTTGATACTTATGATGACTTCACCTTTGAGCAATTAGGAGATGCCTTCAGTGACCTGATGACTGATTACAGGAAACTGCGTAGTAAGTATCAGACCGCTAAGAAGGTACTCAAAGAGTACAAAGGTGAAATAGGTAGACTTACCGACCTACTAGCTGAGGTTAGAAAATATTAGTGAGTCTGGTGGGCTTTCTTCAACAAAGCTCTATTACACGAGACTACCAAGTCATCTGAAGAGAAAGACAAAATTATTGACTAACTCAAGGAAGAACTTTCTATAGAAAAAAAGTCTTCGATGTGTACAAATCAGAATGGAATGACTCACTTCTGATTATACTAAGTTATATGACACTTCCAAAAGATTGGAAATTAGAAAAACAGCCTGAGCCTGCTGCTTCCTACCCTAACACGTGTCACTTACCGAAAAATGGAACATTCCCAAGCCAAACACTGTCAGACCTAACCCTATAACCTTTACCCCAAAAGGTTAAGCCCAAACAAGATTATAGGTATGCTTTCTTCTATACTAGAAAACCTAAACCTACCAACCATGCACACCACTCAGCTTTTAACACTCGGCATGCACAATGTCATTATTGTGGCCTCATTGGTCATATTCATCTGCATGTAGAATGAGAAAGCTTGTTGATTTAAATGTTTATGCTTGGATACCTAAAGCTAACAATACAGGACCCTACAAGAAATGGGTACCAAAAGTTTCATCTGTAAACTGTTTTGTAGGTGGAACACCCTTCACATGCTAGAAGCAAATGAATTCTCGACAGCGGTTGCTCACGGCATATGACCGGTGACGCTACCCTATTTGCAACACTGTCGAAGAAAAAGAAGGAAGGCTATGTCTCCTTCGGTAATAACTTGAAAGGGTATATTATTGGTATCGGTGATGTTGGTAAGTCTCCCTATCCTGTGATTAAGGATGTCTGTCTGGTTACCGAGTTGAAACATAATCTACTCAGCATAAGTATCTAGCTGATCATGGTTATGGCATCAACTTTGGCAAAAACAAATGTACTATAGTTGATAGCTCAACTGGTAGTACTATCTTTGAAGGAATCAGGGAAGACAATATATATGTTTTCTATTTGTTGGAAGAAACTAACATTTCAGGTAGATGCCTAATGGCCTAGAGTGATGAGAGTCATCTGGCATATGAGACTCGGTCACGCAAATATGGATACGATCTCAAGATTATCCACAAAGAAGCTAGTACGCGGTTTACTGGACATTACATTCAAGAAGGACTCGGTATGCAGTCAATGTAAAAAGAACAAAGCTACCAGATCTACATTCAAGTCAGTAAACGCAGTATGTACTACTAGACCTCTACAATTGCTTCATATGGACTTATTTGGTCCTAGCAGAGTTGCTAGCCTCGGAGGTAAACTTTATGCTTTCGTAATTGTAGATGATTTTTCTAGATACACGTGGGTATATTTCTTGACACGCAAGAATGATGCATTATCCGAATGTCTTTTGCAAGAAGGTACAGAATAAAAAAGGTTACATAATCACTCGTATAAGAAGCGATCTTGGAGGCAAATTTGAGAATGCTGATTTTGAGCATTTTTGTGACACACACGGTTTTGTACACGAGTTCTCATGCCCTAGGACTCCACAACAAAATGGAGTTGTGGAACGTAAGAACAGAACTCTAACCGAAATGGCCAGAGTGATGTTAAACCAGTTTAGCCTACCCAAATATTTCTGGGCTGAAGCTGTCAACACAGCTTGCCTTGTACTCAATAGAGTTCTAATTCGACCCAAATCGAAGAAGACTCCATTTGTGTTATGGTTTGATAGAATTCCATCTGTTTCATACTTTAGAATATTTGGCTGTAAATGTTTATTCTTAATACAAAAGACAATTTGGAAAAATTTGATGAAAAGGCGATGAAGGTATATTTTTAGGTTATGCAGCCAAGAGCAAAGGATACAGAGTCTTCAACAAAAAAAACCATGATCATCGAAGAGTCAATCAACGTCACTTTTGATGAACTAAATCAGATGACGATCGATGACAATGACGAAGATCCAACTGTACCAAGCTCAACAGCTGATCCTCAACCAAGCTCTGCACTAGCTGAACCTCCTAGAGAAGATCCAGGAACCAGCTATCTTCAGAATCTTCCAAAAAGGTTGAAATTTACAGCTGATCATCCAAAAGATTTGGTAATTGGTGATATTACCAAAGGAGTAAGTACTCGTACATCCTGTAGAAATTTTTCTAGTGTTGAATTTATTTCACAGCTAGAACCCAAAACTATTGATGAAGCATGTAGTGATAGCTTTTGGATAGATGCTATGCAAGAGGAATTAAACTAATTTGAACAGAATCAAGTTTGGGAACTTGTTCCCAGGCCTATTGATCATCCGATCATTGGCACCCGTTGGGTATTCCGAAATAAATTAAATGAGAATGGTTTAGTGACTCGTAATAAGGCTCGACTCGTAGCTCAAGGATACAATCAAGAAGAAGGTATCGACAACGATGAGACTTATGCCCCAGTTGCGAGATTAGAATCCATTCGCATGTTATGCACATTTGCATGTTTTCATGATTTCAAACTTTTTCAAATGGATGTCAAGAGTGCTTTTTTAAATGGTTTCATAAAAGAAGAAGTTTTTATAGCACAACCTCCAGGTTTCACGGATTTAAAAACCTTGATCATGTTTTCAAGTTGAAGAAAGCCTTATACGGTTTAAAACAAGCCCTTCGTGCTTGGTATGATCGTTTAAGCTCTTTTCTACTTGACAACGGTTTTTCAAAAGGCAAGGTTGACACTACACTGTTTATTAAGTCTTTTAATGGCAAACTTCTTTTAATTCAAATATATGTTGATGATATTATATTTGGATCTACTGATGAATCTCTGTGTCAAGAATTTTCTAAGTGTATGCAGAATGAGTTTGAGATGAACATGATGGGAGAGCTGAAATTCTTTCTCGGATTGTAAATCAAACAAACTGATAATGTGACATTTATAAATCAAGCCAAGTACACAAAAGACCTGCTAAAGAAGTTTGATCTGGACAATGTCAAACCTATTGGCACTCCAATGGCAACTTCAACAAAGCTTGATTCAGATGAACAAGGCAAGCCAGTCGACACACGTAAGTATCGAGGTATGATTGGTAGTTTACTTTATTTAACTGCTAGTCGTCCAGATATAATGTTTAGTGTTTGCCTGTGTGCACGTTTTCAAGCTAACCTAAAGGAATCACATCCGCAGTTAAGCGTATCTTTCGATACCTTAAGGGCACTTCTTCTGTTGGCTTGTGGTATCCCAAAACTAAGTCCTTTGACCTTATTGGTTATTCGAATGCAGATTTTGCTGGATGCAAAGTTGATAAAAAAAGTACCAGTGGTACATGTCATTTCTTAGGCAAGGCTTTAGTCTCATGGTTTAGTAAAAAGCAAAATTCTGTAGCCCTATCAACAACAAAGGCTGAGTACATCGCCGCAGGACGTTGTTGTGCTCAGATTTTGTGGATGAAACAAACCCTAGAAGACTATGATTTATTTTACACACATATTCCCATTTTCTGTGATAACACGAGCACTATTAATTTGACTAAGAATCCAGTATGTCACTCTCGTACTAAACATATCGAGATTCGACATCACTTTCTTAGAGATCATCATCAAAATGGAGATATAAACCTTGTGTACATAGATACTGAAAATCAACTAGCTGACATCTTCACTAAACCTCTAGCGGAAGATCGTTTCAATTATTTACGTCGAGAATTAGGAATTTTGGACGTCAATAATATTAATTAATTTTGTTTTATGAATATATCATTATGCAAAAACTGTGTTAGAGACAAGCCAATAAAGAGTCTGTCTGTCACCACAACTACGGTTGAAGCGAAGGGTACTTAAGAGTTCCCCGGTGAACCTCCGCAGCTGGGACAGTACTCCTACAGCTAATCTGAAACAGTCACTGTTTAACGACATTTAATCTATAAAATAATATTAATTATGTTAATTGAAGTTGAAATGACTAATCTTTGAATTAAATATTTGAAATGAGACAATGAAAAAGAATGGCTTAAATCAACTTTAAAGTACCCTAGGCGAATTCGGCCAGAGCTTTGACCGAATTCGGCCCGAGTTCGGTTGAGGGTATCAGGATATATATACAGAACCCGAGCAGCCCTTCTTCTTCATTGCTTCCAAACTATTCACAACAGCAGCAGCAGCCGCGAAGGAGCCCCGAACCCGAGCTTTTCACCACCCACTTTCTTCCAATCCAAGTGGTGAAATCCATCCAAAATTTGGATTCGTGTGGAGTTCGCCTTCTCGACATACTTTGATTTCGGGAGGTATAACCCCATCTTTCTCCACTTTTCAATTAGTGCATTTTTATTTCAATTTGCACAAATGGCACCCAAATTCAATCCATCAAAGAGGAAGAAGAAAACCCTAGTGAGGAAGGGTCATCTTTGCATCCGCATACGGATTCCCTCTTCTCGCCGGTCCAAACGAGCGACGGTGCGTTCGACGGGTTTTTCTTTCAAACCCTAGACCAAGCCCTACTGTGGTATGAAGACTTCTCCATGAGATCCATATGTACAGGCGCTCCAGTCAAATGGACTGTATTTCCTGATCATCGTCATTTCTTTGAGGCATTAGGGTTACATCTTTTTTTAAAAATCTGCTTCCCTATAGCAACTAATGCCATTAGATTATTTTATTGCAATCTCATATTAAATACTTTTGATGTGAGCACTCGTGTTGGAGGCATTGATATCAATTTTAATGATGACCTCTTAGCGGAGATCCTTGGTATCCCTAACGAAGGTGAACCGCTAGTCGACATCACTGAATTTGATTTTCCTGAAGGCACGACACTCGCAAGTTTCAAAGCGAACTCTGTGCATGATAGAGTACGCTCTGAAAAGTTCAAGGCTAACAACCTGAACCTGTTTAACTATGAATTGCATCGCATCATCTATTCCACTATCCTTCCAAAATCCACTTCAAAGGATGATATGACTTCTCTTGAGCTGTCCGCCATGTACCACATTCTTAAGGGGATTCCATTTTCTGCCCCTAAGACCATGATTCAGATGATGGGTCGTTGTCATGCAAGAGATAGAAATCTCTCTTACGCGATGATTCTCCCACGCATCTTTCAGCGCTTCGATATCGATCTGTCGACTTGTACTCAGGACCCTGAGCCCAAGTTTCTTCAGTTATCTCGTCGTAGCATGACTGCTTCAGCCACCTACTGCTCCTCCTACTGCACCTCCTCCACCACCTTATCAGTATGCCATGACATTTGAGGGCATACATCAGCATTTATCTGCTTTGCCCGTCTCGATGACGGACATGGCTGCGAGCGTGAGTTCCGCGACGTCACCGCTATCAGGCGCTTGCAAACTCCTTAGCTGATCTTCGTTTCGCCCAGACGGTCATTCAGCCGGTTCCATCCCTAGAGATCCAGCTTTCTCCGGTTACCGCTGTGAGGATGAGGCTGTTCATGCCTACTTCCAGTCCGGTAACGCCTATGATTGGTACCGTCTTGACCGTCCTGACCGTGCTCCACATTGTGATTATGTTGGTGAGTTCTATGCTGGCCCCTTCACATCCTTCTGGCGCTGGTACCTCTGGAGCTGGTACTTCAGGACATGCTGGTCGAGCTGCTGATGATGATGATGAGGATGATGATGAGGAGATGTGACTATATAATTTTAGTGATATTTTATTGTGCACTTGGAAATGCTCCGACATTCCAAGTTATTATCAGTACTTTATTATTAGCACTTTTAGTATGCTTCAGTACTCTTTTCTTTCATAGACATGTTTATTATGCCTCAGTTTATGGCATTCAGTTTATTTCAGCACTATGTTTCAGTTTCAGTTTATGCTAGCACTATTTCTTATATTGCTTCATTCTTTATAAACTGCCTGTGAAATTACATGCCTGTGATGATTTTTATTTTTTTACAATACATGCCTGTGATATTTCTCCAGTTTTATGTCCTATTTCTTTATAAGTTTTCTCACTATTTGTTACTTATGCATTTGATTGCGGGGGAGCTTTATCTTTTGCAATTATTTTGCTAAGTGACAAAGGGGGAGAAAATTAAAGATCTAACATTTTTTTTTGAGATAATACAGGATATGAACAATTTCTACTTTTTGATATTTTGAACAAGATTAATGATATCATTCATAGTTTGTCAATTATCAAAATGGGGAAGATTGTTGGCCCATTTGGTCATATGGTCAAACCTGATTTTAATAATTGAATAAACTCTGTCTGGATATACAAAGCTATTCGGGACATCTCGGACTCTTGAACATGATCAAGAATGGCTATCCACTGAATTCAAGATCGAAGATCTGTTTGCCTACTCGAGTCTGTAATTCCTTATGCAATGTATTTTTCATTTTATTTGAGTCTAGGAATATATTGTACACCGAGTCGTACTGGCAAATAGGCTACCCTCAAATGAGTTCAAAATGTTTTTAAAATGACCTCTCAAAAAGGTTTACAAAAAGTTTTCAAAAAGGTTTTCAAAAATTACCAAAAAGCTTTTTCAAAACCCTAACTAAACCCTGACTTAACCCTGACAGAACTCGGACCGAGTTCGGCCAGAGTTTGGCCAGAGTTCGGTTAGTGGCCGTTGTGATTTTGAATCCTTGGAACTTGGTCCTCCTGCAGTTGCGGATTTGATCGAGATTTGCTCATAGAGTTCTGCCCGAATTCTGCCCGAATTCTGTCAGAAGTCTGCCTTTGAAAGTCCTAAAATAGAGAAGGATTTCGATCATTTCAACTCACTCATTCACTTTCAATCTTTCTCTATCTAAAGCTTTCAGTCTTTAAAGAGTTTTCTTGAGCTTTCAATTTCAGATCCCAAGCCAATTACAATCCTCTAGTCGATTTGCCAGTGCGGTACGGTCTAGAAGTTTCTGAGAGATTGTAATCAGAAGGCTTGATTGAAGAATACCTCTTCACATTTGATGTTGGACGAGTTCTTCGTATCAAAGCTCGCGTTGTAGAAGTTGCAAGGACTTCGTAAGAAAACTTACGGTTTTTCCAATAGTGGATTCAACTGGTAGCAAGAGTTCTACCGACTGGATTAGTCCTCAACAGAGGGATACCAGTATACATCGCTGTCTTTGCGTTTGCTCTCTTAACTCTGTCTTTACTTTATTTCAGTTGTGATTAATATTCTGTGATGTGCGGCTAACTTTTTTTTTAATTAGCATTATTCCGCTGCCAACTCTATTCACCCCCCTCTAGAGTATTACGCTTTACTATTTCGTTCCTACATGGTATTCATGAACTTGATGAACAAGGTATTCATCAGTACCTTGACAAGTTTGTGGTGGTCTTCATTGATGACATTTTCATCTATTCGAAGACACCAGAGGAGCACGAGGAGCACCTGAGGATTATGTTGGACACCCTCAGGAGGGAGCAGTTGTATGGGAAGCTGTCCAAGTGCGAGTTATTCTTGGATCGCATGGAGTTCCTAGGCCATGTTGTCTCTGGCGAGGGGATTTCAGTGGATCCGAAGAAGATTTCTGCAGTGGAGTCCTGGTCTACACCGAGCTCAGTAGCAGAGGTTCGTAGTTTTCGGGGTCTGGCAGGTTACTACCGGAGGTTCGTGCAGGACTTTTCCAGGATTGCCCAGCCGATGACCCGTCTTACCAGGAAGGACGAGGAGTTTGTTTGGTCCAAGGAGTGCCAGGCCGCCTTCGAGGAGCTGAAGGCGAGGTTGACTACAGCTCCTATCTTGACGCTGCCATCTGGATCTGGTGGTTATACGATCTATAGTGATGCTTCAGACGGGTTTGGGTTGTGTGCTTCAGCAGCACGGAAAGGTGATTGCCTATGCTTAGGCAGTTACGTCCTCATGAGAGGAATTATCCTACCCACGATCTGGAGCTGCAGCGGTCATCTTTGCTTTGAAGCTGTAGAAACTATTTATACGGAGAGCGAGTTGAGATCTATACTGATCACAAGAGCTTGAAGTATGTGTTACCCAGAAGGAGCTGAATATGAGGCAGAGGCGATGGTTAGAGCTGATGAAGGATTTGATATCCTTACAGTACCATCCGGGGAAGGCCAACGTGGTCGCGGATGCTTTGAGCAGGTATCCCATGACCATGTGTTTGACGATGGATCGTCACGTTTGGCAGACCTGGAGAGCTTGGGCATAGAGGTGATAGTTCCAGGGTTCGAGGCACAGATGTGGGGTCTCCAGGTGCAGTCGGAGCTGATGGACAGTCAGGGTAGCTCAGTTTGAGGATGAGGCTCTGAGGGTCATCAGGGAGCAGGTCTAGGCAGGACTGTTGGATGAGTTCTTTATAGCGGGGGATGGGTCATTGAGGCATGGTACCAGATTGTGCATGCCGACGTAGGACTTCGGGAGGAGGTTCTTCAGGAGGCGCACCGTTCTCAGTACTCTATGCATCCAGGAGCCAACAAGATGTATAGAGACTTGAGACAGCATGTTTGGTGGTATGGCATGAAACACGAGGTAGCTCAGTTCGTTTCTAGATGCTTGGTGTGCCAGCAAGTAAAGGCCGGGAGGCAGAGAGACCCGGTGGATTGCTCCAGCCACTACCCATTCCTGAGTGGAAGTGGGAGCATATCACTATGGACTTTGTATCTGGGCTTCGCGCTCTCCAGGAAGGGAAGGATACGATTTGGGTCATTGTTGATCGATTGACCAAATCGGCCCACTTTTTGCCTTTTAAGGTGGGTTTGTCTATGGAGAGGTTGGCCGAGATGTACGTGCGGCAGATAGTTCGATTGCACGGGTTCCAGTGAGTATAGTCTCGGATCGGGACAACCGATTCACTTCCACTTCTGGAGGAGTTTGCAACTTAGCTTGGGCATCGCTCAAGTTCAGTACCGCATACCACCCCCAGACAGACGGGCAGTCGGAGAGGACGATTCAGACCCTCAAGGATATGCTGCGTACCTGTGTCTTGGACTTCGGGGGATCTTGGGAGGACAACTTCACTTGGTAGAGTTTGCTTACAACAACAGCTACCAAGCCAGTATAGAGATGTCATCTTTCGAGGCTCTATACGGACGGAGGTGCCGTACTCCTTGTCTTGGGATGATGTCGGTGAGAGGGTTTTGTTTGGCCCTGAGATGGTAGTTGATGCTGCAGAGAAGGTCAGGGTTATCAGAGATAGACTTCGGGTGGCGCAGGATAGGCAGCGACATTGGGCCGATAGCCACCGGAGGCCATTGGAGTTGAGGTATAATTTAGATTTTTCTAGTATTTGAGTCTGATTGTGATTGTTTTAGATCAAGCTCTAAGTCTTGTGTTTTGTTCTAGGTTGATGATCTTGTCTTTCTGCGAATTTCTCGACGCGTGGCACGATTCGTTTGGTGGCAGCGGGAAGCTTAGTCCACGAAATCGGACCA